>JABYQR010000041.1:0-203700 GCA_022592445.1 Cytidiella melzeri | reverse complement strand
TTTCCACCAAAGGGTTGTAAACAATTGGCGTGATCTTGCCAAAAGTCACGGAATGGGTGAGGTTAGAGGCAGCGGGAGCAGCGTTGGATCCGGCGTTAGATTGAGAGGCCATTGCTTCTAATTTCTTAGTTAGCAAAGGATAAGCGAAATACTATTTCTAGTATAAGAAGAAGAGAAACACCACTTTTCACACATTGAACTCTTGTCAGAGTTGTTTTCACACATTAAATCCTTTTCAGGATGTTGTCACCAAGTAAAATGAGGCTTGTCAGCCATACATTTTATTCCATTTCCGCATATACAAAGGCGTTCATTTCGAACAGCCCTTCTAGTAGTTCTAAGATATAACCCCATCTCCGGTGTATGTCCACAAAACTAATTCTACCCAAGCTTTTCAAGTCCTTTTTCAACATTCTCCATTCCCTATTCGACATCTTATCCGTATGGTTCTCCTTGAACCACTGTTCTATCATGTAGACCCGACCAATCAGCAGCTGAACATTTTCGCGACGAGTGTTGAGCCGTGCATCCGAAGATTGGCCACCACTTGCGAAAGAGGCGTTCAGCTTGTTGAGCACAGGCTCAAGCCTTTGACAGGCTGCTGTGATCATGGGTTCGAACTCCTGTTGACGAAGCATAAGCTTCGTCTTACAGAAGTGGAATTGGAGGGAAGAGGAGTGGGAGTGGGAATGTGAGTACGCCTGTTTTGATCCTCGATTCGCTGAAGAAGAGTAAGCTTTTCAGCTTCCTCTTTCTCCTGCTTCTCAATCCTATCGAGAAGACTTCTCTGAGACATGAGACTAGAGAGTTGTCTCATTCGAGCTTGGTTCTCTTCATGCTCAATGGTCGTTCGAGCTTGCTCCTCGAGGTCAATCCTCTTGATGAGAGGTTTGTTGTCAGGGTACTTGACACGGCGAGGCTTGCCGGTGTCCTTGAACTTGTTGAGAGTCTCCTTGGAGACTGCAAAGCGTTCTTGAAGTCCAGTGACTTCATTGCGGATGGGGATAGAGTAGGGGGCCTTGCGGCCGGTCTTAGCAGCGACATAGCGGGAGAGTGGCATGGTGACTGTGTGACAAAGTGTAATGAGCTTGTCAGCTCAGTGGTGTGCGAAACAAATCTCCATAAAGGAGAGGTCCTGTGTGTGCGTGGGGTAGTGCCGGCGTCGGCCTGGACTCTCTCTCCAGGTCCGGTGGTGTAAGGATCTCCGTCATGGTTCCACCCATGCGGCAAATGGTTGGCGGATCAGTATTGCACTGACCCTAAGTCCGGCCAGAACAAGTTACCCGTCTACGTGCCTAGGCACTCATGGGTTTCTAGTCCTGTTGTCTAGCTCTTATAACGAGCTGTCTGACACCAGACTCCACTATCGCCTGTGGGGAGGCACACTTTCATCATGTTGGCATAATGCCAACCCCTGCTCTGATCAGCTCTAGGAGCGTTGGGCGAGAGGGTGATTCAAGTTGTGCACATCAAGGCAAAGCCTAGACATGACTACCACTTAAAGCCTATGGTCCGGCTACCTCTATGTCTAGAGGGTTTGTAAAGGGGCCCACGCACAGGCACAAGACCTAGAAGAAAGGGGAAAGAAACCTCCAGCACGTCCAGAGACGTGAGGGAGTAGGGGCAGTCTTATCCAAATGTAACAGTAAGGTTACTACTCACCGGATAAGTTGATAAACTTGGGGAGATAGTGTGTGATAGAGAGTTAGAGTGGTGGTGAGTGAAGTACTGGTGGGTACTGAGTAGTCCTGGTTCAACAGAGTGGATAAGACTGAGGGGATATGCCCTCAGGAGTGCCTCTATATATACATGAAGGGGAGGACCCCAGGTACTACCTTAAGACCCCTAATACCTACATGAGTAAGCAAAGTAATCTACCTTACTAAGCATGCCCTATGCCCTAGTGGTGCCACTTCAATAATCAACCAATAGCAATTGTCCCCATGACCTGACCCCATGACCCAGCTCCAAGGCTAGACTTGTTCTAGCTTGTTCTAAGACAAGGCTAGACTTTTCCAGAAGGTTCTAAGAACTATGACATCATCTAATGGAATGTTCTATACTATGACATCATAGTTCCAGCATGTTTCACAATGTTCCAGAGAGTTCTATCATGTGATACACAGATAAGGAAAGGGGCGCATCAGCGCATCAGAGACAGAAGGCGCATCAGCGCATCAATTGATAGGCACTGAGAATAAGCGCCGGAATAGGCGCCTGATAAGCGCCAGATAAGCGCTGGATAAGCGCCTAAATAGACGCCGGATAAGCGCCGGATAAGCGCTTGACAAGCGCTTAAATATTCCCAATAATACCGTTGCCTGGTAAGGCAAGTCTTGTAGAAACATTGAAAATCTGTGACACTATGACCAATTGTTGCATCAGGAATAAACACAGCACAAGATTATTCACAAGATAAATAAAGCCCCTTGCCAACATTGTTGACTGCCTTTCTTAATGTATGCTTGCTTTGCCTGCACTCAAACTTGGCATTTATCATACAATTACTTGAAACTAGATCAACTTTGCTTATCAAAGTCTTACAGAACTGCCACAGGCTGTGTTCTGATGGTAACTCTTGCCCAGAAAGCAACTAATGTCTGTGGCACAGTGTGAAACAATCTGTTGCAGTTTCCACTGCTGATGCAACAGAAGTAAAACATGTGCTCCCAAAATATAGGAGTTGAAAATGTCTTGTCTGCCGGTTACCACAGAACAACATCCATTTGGAATAAACTGGAGGATTACATGAACTTATATGTATAGGTTCATCAGCTTCTGACAGAGACAGGGCTTGATGTGACAAACAGGGACACAAAGTGGAAAACAACAGGGAGGTGGTGGCAGGTGTGAAGCACAATGTTTTCACCAGCTATCAGACTTTGTTCAAGTTGCTAGCCCAGTAAAGACCAAGAGGTCGAGATGGGGGGCTAGGAGTGTACATGCAGCAGTAAATATAGACTTCAGGGACCTGCACACAGACCGTGTTCAGGGCAGGCTTTGCAAGAAGCCATGTGAAGAAAGAACAATAGAACTACCTAAAGGAAAACAATAGCTATTGTTTGGACTCTGCCAAGACCTCTACTCGTGAGAGAATCTATCTAAATGGAGACCAGTTATTTTATTCAGTTCCTACACCTGCAAGAACACTCTAACATAAAGAGAACAATAGGGAAAGAACAATATGAGTCCATGTGAACAGTATCTATGACGTCAAACCCTAGCTATGGGCTGAGCCATGTGGTTGTAGCCATGTGGTCTTACATAAGCTGAGTCACGTGCCAGTGTGATGTAGCAGCAAGTAACATGACCATGTAGAGTGCCTAAGCCACATGATATAGGTGCTTGGTAGACACAGCAAGGGGGTTGCAACTGGGTTGTAAGGTGTAAACCAGAGGTAAAATCAGGCTCCTACCCAGCTGCCCTATCGAGCTTGGTAGGACTTGTCTCGCGGGACTTGACGGAAGATGATACGTTTCAAAGTGCGATGACATATACCAAATGTAGAAATACATGTTTACTATTTTGCTTACTAATTGACATGATTATATAAGAATACTTCCAGAAAGGGAAATCCGATCAAAATTTTCAACCTTAATCCTACCAAGCTCTCTAGGACGGCTGGCACCAAACACTAGTAAACAGCAGGTGTTAAGACCAACTATTGACAAGAGACAAGTTGTCAAGTCAGAACCCCTTGGTGTAACTACACACAAGGTCGAATGATGGTCTAGGCCGCGCAATTGCTGTCAAGCACAGTAGCAGACAGATGATGGTTTGTGTCGCGGAGCAACTGCTGACAGACTGATAAACCCTAAACAACGGTGAGACACTGAGTCACGCTTCAAACTAAGAACAACCTTAAAGACAACACAACCAACCACGAAGTGGCAATAGAAGTGTAAAGGTGTGGAAGCGCAGAAGTGTTAAAGTGTGCGAGGTGGTCTTAGAGTCCTAGTTTTACCTGTGCTAGAAAGAGCGACAAGGTTTGTGATAAAGTTTGCGTGAAAAGAGCTAGACGGGCAGCTACCACGCATATCGCGGGTAAAAGGGCAAGTTGGTGCGGTGAAAGCAAAAGAGTTTTAGCGCGGCTCAAAGAGAATGCGCGGGAGACGTTGCGACTTGTAGTAAAACGGCGCGCGGAGAGACGCGGATGGTAAACGCAGGCGCAGTATGAATCTCAAACACAAAACGCGGTCGCTGGTGAAGATGAAAGTAATCGCTGTAAAACGCGGGCGCAGTGAAAGTGAACGCAGTAAACTCGACGCAGTGAAGGTGAAATGCAGACGCAGTAACGCAGTAAAATAACGCAGTTAAGAAGCAAACACAGTATAACAAAACCGAAAGGAACCGTAAGAAAAAGACAAGCTAACGGAGTGCGAGTCGCAGCGTAAGGCTATGTGAGGCCACAGTCAATTTGACTTGATAGACTGCGCGCAGGGGCAATAGTGTAGAACAACACCTCCCAAGCGGCGATGTGTATTGCAAGCGAATGCGTGGCCAACGACAACGTTGGTAGAGCTGGTAAGATTGAACTGCACTAGTTCGCACTCGTGGTCCTCGCCTTCAAAGTCTGGTGACAGCCAACAATCTGGGTGCGGCGCGTGCGGGCAATCGTAGTCGAGCGGGACAAAAGGTCCTGAACGCAGGGGAATCGGGTGGTCGCTCTGGGTGTCGCAATAGGAGCAGTTATCAAGCAAGTCCGCAACGGATGCAATGGACAACACTGGCGAGGGTGATTTAGGAGTCGATCTCTCAGGGGAGACCGTAGGTACTGCTGAGGGTTCTGGCTGCGGCGTGGGCACGGGGATGATGGGGTAACGGCGTAGAACCTCGCGCGGGCGGTAAGGACAGCAACCGTCTGGTAAGTGGGGAACGGTGGGACAGTAATGGCAAACGCGAGGCGGGTTGTCGTTGGTAGGCGCAGCGGACATAAACGTGGAAGAAGTCGCAGTGAGACAACGCAGAAGAAGCTACAGCTATGGGCACGAAGAGACTTCCTCGACGCGAGCGCAAAGCGTAAAGTGAACTCTGGAAACGGGGGTGGGGATTGATTGGATTTTCTACACAGTACAAGCAACACCCTTTTATATACCCTAAAGACCCTCTCCTAAACCTTTCCTTCTATGTCCTAAACCCAAACGCAAGAGCAAGGAAACAGGGTGGCAGAATACTTCCGTCTGCGGAGGCAAAATGTCCAGCGAGTTGATGCCCGGCAGGACACAGCGTTGGTTGACGCGGAGTAGCGGCGCGCACCCTTGCGCTGAAAAGGCGCCACCCGTCGCGAGCAGATGATGAGGCGCCGTCCAGGAGTTGCACAGCGTGGCGTGATAGGAGTCTTCCTGAAACGGGGTTCGCACGTCAACTTTCTTCTACCGTTGGTCCGACCGCGTCCGAAACACTTGGTGGCTGGCCGGCCCATGCTCCAATACAAAAGGGGCGTGTCTGTGTGTCAGGGTTTGGTGCGATTCCTCGGCCTCGGATGTTTCCGGCGCGTTGCTCCTTGCCAAGTCCTCGGATCCTTGGCAGACTCCTCGTGACCTCGGTGAACTCCTTGTGACCTCGTGACGCTGGGAAAGTGGAGGGACTTGCCGCTCAGGATGGCGCGGGCCGTGCAAATGGTGAGCTGCTGCCGGGTCTCCGCGCCTAGCCGATTTCCGGGCGTATCAACGGTTGAAGTAGATGTGAGGGGGAAGTGGAAAGGGATCTCCAACAATGACAACGAGGTCAAAGTTGATGATAAGCAGGCAAGCAGGCACAGAGGCCGGATACTGGCAGTGCAAATGACGAAGTTAATAAGGTATGATACTAAGTTACATGCAGTAACTCACCTGGCAGTGCAAATGACGAAGAGGTCAAGATGCAGAACCAGGGAGGGTAAGGGGTACTATATATACTGTGTCTGGGTGGTCTGTGCACCAGTTCCCACACTAGGGACTGGAGTAACTGTGGGGCTGGAGTAACAATAGAACAATAAGGGACCAGGGTAACTGTCAAGGACCTGAGTACATAGAACAATAGGACTAGAACAATAGACAATAGAACAATAGTATCAGGAACAATAGAACAATAGGAACTGGGGGAATCCCTAACAATAGACAAAAGACAATAGACGGAAGACAATAGGACAATAGGAACTGGGGGAATCCCTATCAATGGAAGTTGAACAATAGAACAATAGCCTAGGTTGATCTGGAACCGCTCCAGATTGAGTCTAGGGTTTGGGTCTGAACTATTGATAAATAAGGCAGGATGTCACGTGACCTGGGTTAGGGTTAGGTCCGGTAACACTCCTAGCCGGAAAATAAGCGCTCTAGATAGGCGCCTAAGGCTGTAAACTGGTGACATTATTGGAAAAATCCGGTCTCTGTTGGACTATCCATGTCCCCAGTACAGCGCGCTTGGCCTTTGGGATGGACTCCAGTTTCGCCACAGGTAGGTACCCAAGTAGAACTGTCGCATGGGATGAAGGGGACCGGCATAAGTTCTTCGAGATGTTACCTATGGTGAGATAAACTGGCCACGCTGACTTATCACCGCTGAAGTTTGACAGCTGCGTCTTATCAGACGCGAGTATCACAGGAACAAGTGTAGCTCCTTTTGGGAGCAGTTTCTGCGCAGGTGATTTTCAGTATGATTTCGCACGTCTCCACTTGCTTACTCACCTGTACTCTCTCCCACCACACACTACTCCACATCTTGCCAAGGACAGGTCTCTCTCCCCTCTCGTCCTCGTATTGCTGTTCTGATGCGTAGCGTAGGTTGTTTTTGAATGTCGGATTTGATAGGAGCTCACAAATACACTCTACAGGAGTTCGCTTCCAAAGTTCAAACACCTCAACCCTGCTCTCTCCCTCGCTTCTCTCCTCACACTGCAGTTCAAAAAGCTCACACTGCCATCTGGGCCCACGAGGAAGACTGTCAATCTTCTTAAAAAATGCCTGCTTATCTTGAAATGACAGCGGCGAGCGGTTTTAGATCTGTAAAGGCCGGTAAGAGCAAACAGAATCTAACAAACACTTTTACTTACAATGTCAAGTTTCAGATACCTGTCAATTTTGGATTGACTCAGTTCGCTATGCATCATCCATTGGGCCAAGCCCCACTCCTCCTCACTCGCAACCCCTTCTTGTACTCTCTCCTCGTGCATCACTTCAAACAGAGTTCGTCCTCAACCCATCGCAGCTCCTGCCTGACCAGACGTATACCAGTGGTCATCAAGAAATGGATTTTTTGGCATGCCGCCTGCCTTGTGTTCTTTGCTAGCATCCGGTGCAGCCTCAACTCGTGTTCACTTGGATGGCGGCAAGTCCAAGAGTGGCAATGGCGGTGTATGCGCCTCATGACCATCAGGTGTGTTGTCTGAGCTGTGTATGGCAATATTCTGGGCAGCGGCTGATGGCAACTCGGAGCTTGCTCTGTTCAACACTGCTTGCACAGCTGTTGTACCAATCCTTGCTGCCGAGTCCCAAGATCTCCGACAGGCATTGTTCAGCTGTATATGCGCTTTGAGTCCCTGTGTGGTAGGCTTTGTGGCACCGCAATGGAAACACCAATGAGGAGGCATGGCCAGAGCGACACAGACAAGACAAAGCAGGCGGTGAGCGTATCAATTTTTTTTTCCTTGGACTCCGACGTGTAGTGATCGCATTCAATTATGGGGCAGCAATTTGTTGCTTATCCTCCGATTTTGTGCGCTTGTCGGCCCCTTTTCTCTCCGCCACACTTCTCTCTGCCATGTCTACTTTTCCTTGTCCACAACTCGACTGCCTTCAGGACTCTCATGCCTAGAGCCAAGAAGAAAGCTCAAGAGACGCAGGTTTCGGAGGATGACATATCCAATGATGACAGCGCTCAAACGCTGCCTGCGAAGAGTACAACAAGCAGCAAGAAGCCCTGCACCACCACTCCTTCAAATACAGTGACATGACAAGAACGGAAGAAGTCTTCCAAACAGGAGAAGTTAGGTGAGATCCTAACGAGTCTCGTGTCAGAAGAATTCAAAGCCCTTCAGAAATTGGTTGCAAAGCTCGAGCGGGAAAACAAAGCCTTGAAGCAGTCTCAAGCTCAAGGTCTGTAACACTTCGCTTGTGATTCAGAAGCTGACAATATACATAGACAGTGGTTAGCGAGCAACTGTGCGGATCCACACACCTCCAGCAGCCTCGCAGCTTGTCAACAATGATGACTCTGACACGGGAGACGCTAACGTTGAAAACATCAACGGCGGTTTCTCACCTGAGGAAGAAGACACTGGCTTCGACACATTCCAGTCTCCAGTATGTTACACAGTCACAGCAAGCTGTTGGTGCTTACCCTCTCTTGTTTTCAGTCGCAAGGAACAATTCAAGTGAATCAGCCACCTTTCAAGAGGCTGACACATTGTGTCAACGACTCAAAGACACCGGTGATTGCTATGAACACGAGGCAGGAGCATTCTCCCACACCAGCTGCACTTCCCGCCTGAGATGAGTATTATGCACATTTGTCATCACCGCCCCAGCCCTATGATTACTGGCACAGTCGTCATTCATCACGAGCTAGTGAGTGAATGTCTATTGGTGACTCTCCTCCTCCAGCCAGTTGTTCTCTGAGCCACGCATCATCACCATCATTATTTCTTTTACCTGACTCGACAGCTGCGACCGACTTGCCAGATACAGCCGGCTCGCCACTTCAAGATGCTGACAACACTCAGGTCGCTCCCTACAGTAAGTGTTTCCATATCTGCACGGCTGGAGCTGTATCTGACCATGCTTATTGTTTGTAGGATCTCGTAATGTTGGCAAAGATGTACCTGCACCGGGAGAGGAGCCCCGGCATTGTGGGCGGGCACCTTTGTCTATAGAGAGCCAAGTACAGCGTCAACATAAGCGACCACGTACCACTCCGTCAACTGCCAACCCCCCTACAAATGACCTTGAATACAAGCGCGGTGTCAAGCCTGTTCTCTCTACTAGGGCGAAAGAGGGAGACTACTTGGGGGTTACCGCAAAAATCATTGCACGCTCCATTGTCCGATATGAATTGAAAGTACTTACGGAGGCTGCATTTCCAGATCACGACACACAGTACACATGGGCACGCGAGGTATTCCGTGCATCCTGTCAAGAATACGAGTGTACATATGGCGATAACGAGGAAGTTGCCAGGATCTATACTTTGGTACGTCTGGTGATCAACCTTTGTGTCGGTACTCACCAAGCTTGCAGATTGTTAATCATGCATCTACTTTCCAAGGTCATGTCAACGACAAGGTTTGCAACAGAATTGTGGAGACATACGGGCTGGTACAAGACGTAGCTACCGACAATATGGCACAGGTGAATGCTGATTGGGTGAAGCGGTTGCTTGAGCCAGTTGGGCATTGTGGTGATGCCAACCGCTATTGTTACAAGGTGGGTGTCTTCGCCGGCTGCCTTTCTCAGTTACTCACCATCGTAACCCCCGATAAGGAGTTCGACAAAAATCCACCTTGCAGGCTCATGTCAGTGCCCATTATTGTTCATGCACTGCAGGACGTCATTGCGTCACGATCTGGGGGTTCTACTCAACCTTTGCCGGGTGTAGAGTTCCACAGCCTCTTTGACCCGGTGCCATTACCAACCATCGCGCTGCTACTTACAATGGTATGTACTCATGTTGGGAATCAGTGAGCAAGAACTATTGATGTATAGTCCTAGTCACTAGGTTCGCTACGGGTTGCAGCGCTGGTTGACCGGACGCCTAGCACAAAAGGATAGGACCCACGAATTTCGCGAAACAACATACAAGAGTGTCTTCACAGAACATCCCCGACACCTTGAAGACTGGGAGGAGCTTAATCGTACGGTCACCACAAAGATTCGCAGCGCTATGTATAAAACGGTGATGTGAGTATCGACTGTGTTCTATGTGCACGCACGCATCTCATTGGGCTTCGCAAACAGCTGCCTCGGAGGATTCAGCTTGGTGGACGAGCAGTTGGCAGGACTTTCAGACATGGCGAAGGAGAATGCATTGCAGGACCTCGAGGGGTGGACAGCTGAAAACGCAGGCAGTGATTAGATACAGCAATCGCGCAAATACCCAATTCATACTTAGTTCACACATGCTTACTTGAAAGATTCTGATATGTTATCACATGCGCATTGCTCCTCTCTTATTGTGCTACAGGGTGCTACAGACTGCTACAGAAGTCCAACTACGTAGAAAAGAAGTCCATCTCAACAAACTACGGAAGCTTGCACGTTCAAGGGCTTGCTACAGAGTGCTACCGAGCCAACAGCTGCCAATAACTTTGCTACCTGAGGGGCACTTGTTTACCTGCCCTACCTGAACTACCAGAGCTCGGTAGATCTTGGTAGCAGCCGTCATGTTTCCAGATGTTGCTGCCGTTAGCATCGCTTTTTTCTCGCTGTGCACGGTGCACCGGCAAATTTTATAACTATTCTTAGCTTGCTCATTCTGTTCTTGGAAAATCTGGAAGTTAGTGCTGGTGTAGATTGCTGTATTTCATGCATGTTGTACTTTGCAGACCACAACAGCCTCCTATAGCCGGCTTGAGCCGGCTATAGCTGAGCTGAGCTCAAAATCAGCTCCGCACGCATGCTTAGGCATCATCTGAGTATGAAAAGACGAAAATCCGCTGCGCAAAGTTGAAGCGGAGTTTAATATCTGAGTAAACCGACTTACCATAACTGGTTACCGGCTAGCGGAGTCGCGGCAGCACTATATATATACAAACCGCCGCGGTAGCGAGCACCTCAGAGTTTGATCTATTTCTTTTACTCTATAGTTGTCCAGGTCCTTATTACTCTGTACAGTATTGACACTCTGTGGCTAGGTCGAGTATGCGAATTCCAATAGGTACATCAGAGCCGGCGCTCGAGAGCGCCCTGCGTACAGAAGTTCCTCGGGAGGACTTTGACCCGTACAATCCAAGAGCTATAATATCATCCTACAAATAAGATACGACGCGAACACCGATAGCGAGAAAACAAACGCGAGAGTGAACCAAAAAAAAAAGTGATCGATACCGTTTGAAGATGTTCTCAGGTCTACTTCTTTGACTTTTTACTTGACCCTGCTCTCATATCTTTGTCCTCAGCCTACAAAAACACTCTCGACAGTCAGAAATTACAGGTCCATATAGAAAATCAGAGAACAATGTGACTGACCTTGCGCTTCGTCCCTCTCACGTCCGCCTTGCCTTTCCCCTTCCCCTTCTTGCTCCCCTCATCCTTCTTTGCTGACGCTTTTTGCGGCTGCGCCGTAAAGAACCCGTCCAGCCTTCCCTGTTGTTTTGCGTTCAGAAACTTTGCGAGCTTCTCTGCGCCTTTGCGTACGCGTTCCTCGCTGTACACCTTATCAGTTAGATAATCCAGAATACACAAGAGAGAGTGTGTGTGTACTTGAACCCTTTCTCCCTAACCAAAAAGTCCACCAAGCCGTCCACGTCCGGGTTCTTCCACTCAACCTCAATCTCGTCCGCAGGCTTGACGTCCGGCCTCTCAAACACCTTCTTCGCCTCCTCCCACGGCCACTCTTCCGGTACGCTGATTCCGCCTTTCCGCTTCTTCTTTGGTTTCTTCTCCTTTTCCTTCTTCTCCGCGTCGCTGTCGCCCTCGTCTTCATTGTCCTTTGCCTTCTCGTTCTCCGACGCGACGTCGTCGTTCGCCTCGTGCTTCGTTGTCACACTCTTCTCGCGGAGGTGCCTCACGACCTTGTCCAGCCCGCCATACTCGCGGATGAGCTTGAGCGCAGATTTAGGTCCGACGCCTTTAATAGGTTCGAGGTAGTCGCATCCGAGGAGAATACACAAATCAATAAACTGTCAAGCAGTCCTTTGGTCATTCCCCTTGCAAACTGAATGAAGAGTGAACGCACCTGCGACATCGTCATTTCTAGGCCCTCAAGTGCCTTTTGTAGGTTGATCTCGCTAATGGGCGTCTTTCGTGCTTCGGAGAAGGTGAGGTGTCGGTAGAGGATGGGTGCGTGGAAGGTGAGGGTATCCATGTCTTCGGAACCCGCGGCGTAGACCTTGCCGCCTCGCGCTAGTTCTGCGCATTGGGCTTCTGCTTCGGAAGGAGCCTGTTCGAAGGAGTCAATAGGTTCTAGTATATCTTTGAGTGTCTCAATGGGAGCGCACTACGACGAAGGGTATGCCCATCAACCCGAGGAGCCTCCTGCACTCCTCGTTGTGCTCTTTGGTGACTTTGACCGTCCGGCGGGAGAATCTGTCCATGTCTTCAGTCGTACCGGTTTCTTTCGCTTCCTCGCCCTCTTCTTTGGCCTCTTCTCGCTTTTCGTATCGCTTCGAGAGCTAAGGAGATGGTTGTCAATGATGCAGCAGACGAGTAGGATGGACGTTAATGCACGTACTACTCCGGCTTTCAGCTCAGGAGGCTTGCCGTCGAAGACGTACATTGGTTTGATGCCGTTCTCGACCATCCGAATCGTTCGGTAGAAGAACCCCATGAGATGGCTATTTGTGTATGTGAGGTTACAAATTGGACAAGAGGGAGCGTACAGCCGCACCTCGTCGTCTCTCCAGCGTCGTTTGTCAACATCTCTCCGTCCTTTTGCCTCACCGCGATAAGAAACTGATAGATTGACATGGACGCGTCGATGGCCACTTTGCGTCCAAAGAGGGTCTTGATTTCATGTTCCTGCGAGTTTCATTGGTTCAAGGGACTACAGAGCTGGAAACGCGAAGACGTTAGGAGAGCGCACCTGAATTGCTTTTGGTGCATGTTCAGCAAGAAGGGCAGTGAGACCTTTGATACCCATGTTGGTGCCGATCTACTGACCAGGTGTCTTGTGAGGGAGGTAAGTTGATAGACACGACTTGACGCGTTGGCACGAGTGTGACCAACGCGCTGTGACAGGATTGTGACTTGACGCGAATGCCGTCACACGATAAGATAGAATTCATGCTACAGTTATCCCAACAACGAGTCAACGACCGCGGCGCAGAGCACAGGTGGCGCAGGTGGCGTGACGAATGCCCAGGACCCCGCCAGCCCGCCCTTTTTTCCAGTTGCCCGCCCACTTCGCATGGGCGCTCTCCGTGCCACCTGCGCCACTCTTGAGTCTCTCCTACTGTACATCGCGTCTGTCGTTATTGGACTAGCTGTAATGCTACGCTGTCAACTTGTGCGCAGGCACTGGCTTGTGAGTACACTCCAAATTGTGTGGACAAACACCAACGACACCATGGCTATTCCCAATATCCGCTGCTCGGCATGATTATCAAGGCCGCGTACGACTGGCATCCAAACCCACCCATCTTCTCCGGATAGTGACTCATCTACACACCTCGACATGAAACCAACATAGCGTATGTGGGGGAAATCATGCTGACGTCACCCAATTCTATCCCTATATAACCCTCCTCGATCCTCTCGTCCCCTCACCTCACCAATGACCCTCCTCTCTTCTCTTGTCCCACACAAATCGAAAACCGACCACGACAACATGTCCACACTCCCTCTCCAAGGCAAAGTCGCCCTCGTCACAGGCTCTTCTCGTGCCATAGGAGCTGCCATGGTCAAACGTCTCGCGACAGATGGCGCGTCCGTCGTAGTCAACTACAACAACAACGCCGATGCAGCGAACGCCGTCGTTGACGAGATTCACTCGTCCACCTCCGGCAAAGCCGTCGCTCTCAAGGGCGACATGTCTTCCACCGTCGACGCTCAGAACCTCGTCGAAGAGACTGTGAAGCATTTCGGCAAGATCGATATCATCGTACTGAACGCTGGTACAATGACAAACGCGCCCTTGAACGATATCGACGAAAAGGCGTTCGACGATCTCTTCAACATGAACGTCAAGGTTCCGCTCTTCATGGTCAAAACCGCTAGCAAGCACATGCAGCCTGGTAAGCCTATCCAAATTTTGTACCGTTGTGTAACTGTAACCGTCACTAAATCCTCGACATTTTAGGCGGCCGGGTCTTATTCATCTCCTCTTCCATCACCAAATTCAGCGGCGTACCCCCCAACTACCTCCTGTACGCCGCCACGAAGGGCGCCATCGAGCAGCTTACACGCGTGCTCGCCAAAGACCTCGGCTCGCGCGGCATTAACGTCAATGCCATCGCACCCGGCCCAACCAATACCGAGCTCTTCAGAGCCGGAAAGTCGGAACAGCTGATCCAGTTCTTCTCCAGCTTGCATCCGGCGAAAAGGATTGCGGAGCCAGACGAGATCTCTCCGATTATCGCCATGCTAGCGAGAGAGGAGTCGAGTTGGGTCAACGGACAGACGATCTTTGTCAATGGGGTGAGTGGCTTCTTCGAGCTCGTCTTATGGTGATTTCCAAGCTGACTGCGGAATATCACGCAGGGTTACGCATTGTAGTCACCACGATGTCACACTAGTAGACGATGTCCTAAATGTACAACAGTATTAGCCTCGGAAAGTATGATGAGCTCGAATTATTGCTCCGATAACTAACAGCGCCAAAATTGCTCTCTGCACTTAATTGACTTTCACTCTTGCAGAAAATCCGCAGATCCGCCTCAAGCCAACCGTACTAACATCGCGTTAACACATCAGTCACAAACGCGAATTAGTCGCCAGTAATCACTAACGATTTTGCTGCAGGTCATAGCATGCTGTAGTCAGGACATGGCCTGTACAGCTCTCTAGACTCTATGATGCGGCAGTCCGTGCACCAAGTCAAACAGCCGCGTAATATCGAGCAGCGTGACATACATTCGCCACACAGGTGAGTTCCGTCCGTAGTACTGAGCACAAACAGCGGCGATGGTCACTCTTCACAGCCTGCGCCCATTTTTGTCCAGATCCGCTATTTTGTGGTCTCTCGGGACAAATCTGTTCTTCCACTGGCAAGAGAACTGTGCGTGGGCCATTCTCACCGAGACAATTGGAAGCAACAATGCTCGTTCCCTTCCTCTTTTCCTCTCTCAAAACGAGCAAAAACTCTGTCCTTGCGGCGGGCTTTGGCCCACTTGTTGGAGTCCTATAAAACAAGACACCCGCACTCGAGGGTTTGCTGCTATCAGCATCACCAAAACACGTTCCCTCCACCCTCCTCTCAAGCTCTCTCTCAAGTCCAGCCGAACAATCTCATTGGCACATATGGACGCATTCACCGCCCACAACCCCATCATCCTCGCTGCTCCCGTTCCCGCCGTCACTGAGCCAATACCAGTCGAACTCGAGCATAGCGGCGGCGGCGGTATTGTCGGGTGTGTTATCGCATAAATGGTATATTCGATGCCCCCGCTACTCACTGTTTGCATGGAAGCTAAACGCTGTGGGTTTGTTTCTATGCGTAGATTTTTTGAGCCTCACCGATAGGACAGTCTCGATCGGTGCTGCCAGTGTGGCAACCCACCAAGCTCCCCACCGATCCACACACGCGCACACACAAACATCTTCGCCTATCAAAACCCTGCGTTCTGGATTGTTGATTATTGGGGACATCATTTCTTCGAATTCTGTTTGTTTATTACTTTTGCGGAACGATCTCCAGTCAGGTTGAGGACTCTTTATCTTCTCTTGCATGGTTAGCTACGGAGACTAAGGACTCTTTCGGACTAATATTTTCTCGTTCATGTTATTTTTATGTTCTTGGGCATTTGGTTTGCTTTGGTGGTATAATCTCATCTTATGTGTTACGTCTGCAGCCCCGCATTTATGTGAGATGGCCACTACCTCACCCGGACCGTCAACATGATCTAAAGCGACGAGGTTTATCAATAATGATAGTATGAAGCCGAGGCCAGAACTAATGGCTACATATCATATTAGTTGGTGCGATGCCACGAGTATGTATATTGAATATCTAGCTTCGCCACACATGATACGCCTTGATTGGCGCACATTGCAGGCCCTCTCAGAGCAAAGCAAAGCAAGTCTGTACTTCAAGAGTTGCTTCCATCAACTGTGTCTATAGGGCCAGCAAACACTAACTCATCATGGCACTCGAACAGTACTCGCCTGACATTCACTTTTGCTTCCCAATTAGACCATTGACGAGTAATAAAGTGACCCTCGTTCCCTTCAACGTCAGTGCTTCACTTTTGTAGCGATTCATCTGTGGCTCGGGTTTGCCGGAAGTTGGATGCACTGACACGTTCGTGTCAACAGCCTGATCTGCACTCGCAGACTTTTTTCGAGATCTTCTCTCGCTGCCTGGCCGATGAATACAGACACAGCACGATACCCGTCCCTTTTGGCACAGTCACCGAACTCACATCGTGGTATGAGAGGGAAATCTGGTCGCACGCCGATCGCGTTCTTTTTGCTGTCTTCAACAACCATGAAGGAGAAGACTCTGCGACACACAGGCAAGCCGCCGCCGGGTTCATAGGGCTGACGAACGCTGTTGTCGACGACGTTGAACGTTCTGCGGAGGTGGCTTACCTGGTAACTCATCCGCTGTTTCAACGTACACATGTTACCTCGCATGCGGTAGGGCTCCTGCTGATGTGGTGTTTCGACGAGATGCGGTTCGACAAGGTGGACTGGTATGCCGATGAGCAAAATGAGAGGGCTTGCCAGGCTGCCGAGAGGATGGGATTCAAGAAGGAGGCAGGGAAGAGTAGCATGACCAGTTTTCTGGGAATCGATGTCAGAGACTTTGCATTGCAGGTGGGACGTCAAGAGAAAGGTGGCAAGAAGCGGATAGTGCACCTAGTGATGGCGCGCGATGAGTGGCAGGATGGCAGGAGGATACTTTCAGAACGCATGGGGAAACCATAGAGGACATATCACTGCGTCAATTTAATATGAAACAAATGGTGAGAGTCAGCGTAGGTAGCGCGTACGACTCGGAGTCCCTCATCATACGCCACTGATTTTGGATGCCCTGCGCTTTTCTGCCCATTCTTTAGCTCGTGCTCGCCTTGCTTCTTTCAGAGCGTCTTCTGACAATGACACCGCGACTTCTGGACCATCTTCCTCCGCGTTCTCTTTAGGTTTGTCATTTTCCGCGGCACTTTCCTCAGCACCTTCATCTTCCTCGCTCGCGTCGCTATCTCCATAACCCGCAAGACCACCCAAGCCAACCCTCTCCTCCCTTTCCGCAGTATTCTGAATTCTCTCCGCCTCCAAACCAAGTCTGACACGTCCCTTTGTCGTCTTCCACGCTCTTGACCACCTTCCTCGCAGAAACGCAAAACGCTTGTCTGCACCGTGATTCGCCAGGATGCGCATCTCAAGCTGCGCGGGGTTGGGCGTGCTGAGGATATGCGTAGCCGTGCGCCGCATAAGCTCTTTCTGTGCCTCGTCAGGCTGCCATTGGTAGAATAATCAGGTAAGATCATCGTGGGCTTGACTTTTGGAACCCATACCTCTTCGTCACTACCGCCCCAAACCTCTTCGTCTACTTGCTTCTCGTCTTCTCCTGCCTCTGCACGCATTGCCTTCAATCTCTCTTCCCTGCTCTGGTCAATCGTCCTCCTTCGTTTCTCCCGGTGATAATCCTCGGCTTCGGCTGGAGAGAAAAAGAATGTATCCTCTGTGTCGGAAGGTAGATCGGACCATCCTGTCGGTGACAGCCTCCCGCTCTCAGAAGCGAGAACACGGCCAGACGCAGACGAGGGTAGTGCCTCGAGAAGCAGTCGGACATCATACCTACGCAAAAGGCATCATTAGCTCTGAGCGCAGTGAGCTGTGACACATGGGAATAATACACAAACACTATTTTTTTGGGGGGAAGCAAGGTCATGCCAGTGCGTTCATGAATGGGACGGTTTTCTTCCACACTTTAAGAACAAAACTTACCTGTTCAACCAGAGCGCATGAGGTCTTTCGAGATCGTGCGTGGACGGCTGCCATTGTACCAGACGGGTCTTGTTTCCTTCCTCTGTCGATCCTGCGTATCGAGCTTCAAGAGACTGTGCAAGTGAGAGTGCTTGCGATCCACGAGTTACGTCGGCTTCGTGGGCTTGGATGTACAGCGCAGGATCAGGCTGCGTGTATCTGGGACTTTGTCTGCGGTCTGCTTTACGTTTTGACGGTCTGTTGAGCATCGTACGAAGGGAACCCAATGGCAAATGTTCGAGTTCAAGTGTCACGGCGCCCAACGTCTTGCACCAACCGAATACTGGCCAAAGAAACGGCCTGACCCGGTTCTGTGTTCAGTTTGTAGTAGTAGTTCAAGTACACCCACAAGCACATACAAATAGAGACCGCACGGAGCGCTGGTGTGCTGTGCTAGCTATTCTTCGCTAAGTACTACTATAATGGACGACGATTCAGAATATATGAAGTCAACCTTCATTACGATCGCGCAGAACGCACGCGAGAGATTCGTGGCTCTATGTTCTCTATAGACTCGATAAATGTACGATGAAGATATGTGACGGGGCAGTGTAGTGCTGCAGCTACCGGAATCCAGGGGGTTGTCGCTCGCGATCATGTATACACTTTCGTCGCGACAGAGAGCAAGGCAAATATGATCAACACTGCAATAAGATGACAGAGCAAACACATATAGTAGAAGTACATCCATGAATCACAGCTTGGAGATAGCAAGAGGCGATAAACAGCAAAACAGCGATAGCTAAGCACACAAAACGAATGGCAGAATAACTTTGGCACACATCCAACCGTCAGCACAACAATCACCAGAAGTCTGACTGAACTCACCAAACATGGATCACAACGGTAGATTCTCCTTCATCTTCCCAAACACAGCTTTCATCGAGTTCAGTTTCGACGCCTTGTCCGCAGCGGAGACTTCAAAGCTCATATCGTCCAGAGCGTCCCACTGCTCTTCTAGGAGGCTGGGTTCCGACGAAAGCATAGGACGCATCGGTGAGTCCGTCTCCAACACAGTAGCCATCGTCATGCCTAGAGACTCACGACTCCTCTGTCGCTCCGCAAAAATGGCACCTGCCCCACCCGGCGTGGGCATCGGCGGACGGAGCTTCGACGGTGGCAGGGCCAACCCTCCTCCGGTGGCGAGAGAGTCGAACTTTTGGACAAACGCAGCCAGCGCCTGCCGTTCTTCCTCGAGCTTCATCCGGGCCTTGCGTTCCTTCTCGAGCTGCTTGACAAGCTCATCTGCCCAAATCGTCTTCTCCTCGCGCAACTTGACCTCTCTTTCCACCTGCTCGGCCCACTCTCTCCCGACGTCTTCCTTTACCTTCCGTAACGGCTCGCCGAGGTTGTCCTCGTACCCTTTGATGGTAATGTCGAGCTCTCGGATTGTCTTGGCTTGTTCTACGAGCAGTTTGTCTTTCTCGCTGTCCGGTGCGTCCGGCGGGATAACAGGGCGGTTGAGAAGGGCAGCCTCCAGTGATAGTATTTGCGTAGCTTGCGCCTCGATTTGACGACGCGCAGCAAGGAGCTCTTGTTGCAGCTAAATAAAACCGATGGGTCAAAGGAGCCACGCAACATGGGTGGATGTACCTGGTACGGTGTCATATCAAAGTCCACCTTCACAGGACTCGCTGGCCGTGACTCGTCGCCCTTCGATTCGTCAACAGTTTGACTTGTCAGGATCAGCTTCGTCAACTGCCGTATACGAGCATTGAGGTCTCGCATAGCCTTGGACTCGTCCAGTTGCTGCAAATAATCCACGTCAGATGGTTTGGCCATGCAAAAAGGCGCAATGATGACTGACCTCGCGAGCAGATAGCCTACGATTGCGTCCTGGGGCTTCTGCCTCCCGCTCTCGTTCCGACAAACGTAGCTTGAGCTCCTCGATCTCCTTCCTATACCTTTCGAGAAGCGCGTCTGTGTCTATCACTTCCTTCTTCTGCGCATTGAGCTATAAAAAAGAAGAAACAATGAGTACATGCGCTTGGTGTTCGCCCCGAGAACGGGTCTCGTACCTGTACTCTCTTAATTCGTTGTGCAAAGAGCAGCGTGCTCGTCGACTCGGCAATGGCATCCTTACTGGGATTGATAGTACATATCACTGAGATACGTGCGTCACCCGAGAGGGAGGGCTGCAACATCCGCGTAAGTTTGGAGTTACGGAACGGAACGTGGTCGCTGTATATGCGACTGTGAGTCTTTATGTTATCCGCTCAATTTTCGCAGTACGCTCACTGTTTTCCCTTCGCAGAGTTTTCTGCCAAGGTGCCAATCACGGACCCCAGAGTAAGTAAACTAGCGGGATCATTGTGGATATGGGCACACGTTCAAGAAAGTTTTTGCGCACCTAGTGTTGATGTATTTACCCTCTCTAGTCCTATCTTTGTCTGACGTCGCCTTTTCTGAACCGGCAAGATCAATCAAGCTCTGAATTCCCCTTGAAACTCAGCCGCGAAACCTGGACCAGCGTGCATCAACTCACCAGAACAGATGTCTGGACGCTCCTCCCTCCTTTTGCCTGCAGCCTGGCTCCGCCCGGAGTAGGCGGCCTAAATCCAGGAGTCTGCCGCCCGCTTGGTGTCGCACGACCACTAGCCATGCTGTCTTCCTTCACGACCCTCTCCCTACTCTCTATCACGACCCTGAACACGCTATGACTTCTGCTACTCCGTTCGTTCCAATCCGTGCTCGCCGTCCGTCTGTTCCCTTCCCCTCGCTCCAACACCTCCTTTACGCTCTTTAGACTTGTCACTACCTCCTCTCGCAACGGTGCAAGCGCAAGAGTGGGACCTGTGCCGTGAATCTGGACAGGTTGAGCAGCGCTCATCGACGGAGGTGCGAGGAGATCATGGATGTTTTCGTTATAGATCTCGAGGTATGAGCATCGCAGCAGGTATTCTCGTGACGGAGTGCGTTTGATGTAGCCGAATATGTCCTTCATCGCACGAGGTATGATACCCGGTTGATCTTCATCTCCAGACTGTGAGGCAGATATCAGCTTCCCAGTATGCGAAGAGTTCCCCCCTCCATGTACGTACTAGCGTAAACGTCTTGCCACTGGCTGTCTGACCGTAAGCAAATATGACGGCGTTGAATCCATCCATGGCCGCGCATACGTGACTGCGTGCGACAGCGTTATAGACAGGCTTATTTTCAGAGCCCGTAAGGATTTCGTCAAAGGTAAAGTCCTGAGAGGCCTTGCCAATAGTCGGGTCGAGCTTGATACGATTGTGAGTGAATTCCCATGCCGCGGGCTGGTCAGAAGGTTTGACCCTACTATCTTTAGTACCCTCACATAGGCTCATACTTGCTCAATTCTCAACACACCTGATAGACACCAGCACCTTGTCCTCCTGCCCATAATCGTTGAGCATAGACTCGACAATGTCTGTAGAGATATCTGCGGCCTCCACAGTCTCGCAGTCAACTACAGCCTCTTCAGGGTCTATCCTGCTGACGTCCATCTCACTCATAAAAGGTGTAGGACTAGCTGAGCCTTTTCGAGGCGTAGTCGGTGTTTTTGGTCTTGATAGCAGTCCATCTGAGGAAGGTTTCTTGGTTGGTGATAGTGGCCTCGGTTTCGAATTCGAACGCGTCTTGGTGGCCGCCCTTGCTTCTGTCGAGAGCGCAGCTCTGTACTGCTTCGTGTTCGTGGTGTTCAGTGCACCGCTCGGTGTCGTTGACCGCGGTAAGCGTGTTACATCGTCGTGGGTTGGGCCGGAGGTTGTGGATAGTGGCCGCTTGGGGGTGAACGGTGTCGGCCTAGCTATTCTAGTCGTCGTTCCTGGTGTCGGTGGGACGGACATCTTGCTGGGGTGACTCTGGTGGCTGTGGGTACAGGATTCTATAAGTATAAGTTGAAAATCTGCTTGCTAATTACTTGGCACGCGTTGCCAACCGTGGGAAACATGAGGACGCGACGCGTGCGTGATCGCGCTTACGCACGTGAAAGTATTTTCAATGAGCGCCTTGAAATTTCTCTCTGACCACGACCACGACCTCCAACTGCTTAAGCCTAGGTGAGACTCTGTTCTATTCCTGTTCTTCCGGAAGCACTTGCACACGCAATGTCGTCGAAGATTGCAACATACTGATTTAATGAGTCCGAGCTGCTCTAGACAAGCAGGAATGACGACCACTTTTTGATACTGAGACTCTTTTCCTTCTCGAGTTTGGCTGTACCCGTCTTTACCCAATTCTAATCAACTTCTCGCAGGTATGCTAGAACTGGTCAGTAATATGTGTGGATTTGCTCTGATGGACTAGGGCTTGACGGATGTCCGTTAACCGACCAAAGCCATGATTCTTAGCTCGAGAAAAGATCCTCTTGTGACGACTACGGTACAATGGAAAATTGCATTAGCTTGTTCTATATGCCACAAGGTGTTTGTGTGTACGACGCGGGTGAATGATGCAGTGTACATGGGAGATGGAAGGGGACAAAATACAGTATGTGAGGTGAAGTGTGCTACAAGTCCGATCAGTTGTAAGTCCAATGTGTCTGAAAGTTCGTGGCCGAAACGTAAAAGTTCGTAGGGTGGAAACAAGAAGAAGAAAAGTCTGAAGAAGCATTGCAGTCATCGTGGTCGCTGATGTAGACCTCATTTTGACATCCTTTGGAGGGGCGTGTCCTTGGCATGTTTCGCACACAGCCTCGTGTTGGAGTTTAATTGGTGATTGTGAACTCGGGGCTGTAGTTGCCCGAATCGCCAAAGACTAGGCAGGGAAATTGGGTGTCAGAAAACGTCTAGCAGTTAACACCTGACTCTGAGTACTCACGAACGAGGGAGTAGTCACTGCCCGTGGGGACATCAGGGACGGTGATCTCGTAACGACCGAGGGTAATGTCAAAGTTGTCGGCGAGAGGGTTATCTAGAGTATGTGAGAACAGAAGAAGAGATCACCGGCAGAGCTCACTCACCGAGACCTATAAGGATGCCGCCTTGAGCCAACACGATTTGACCCAAGCCATTCGTTATTTGTTCAGGCTCGTCGGCGAGAGACCTGTGCGAGAAAAGCTATGTCAATCGTTATGCCTCGCTAGATGCTCAACGGTGGAGACTCACCAGGTCACATTGTGCCTCTGACCGACCTTCCAGACAGTACCGGCATGGGGGTAGGTGATTGGTGGCACAAACACGTCGCGTTGAGTGACGGGGGACGCTGAAACAAGGGCAGACAGAACGGCGAAGATGACAAGGAAACAAGTCATGACTGAAGCGGAAGACATCGTTACGGAGAAGGTAAAAGGAAGTGGGTGAGGAGGAGGGGGAAATTTGTGAAGAAAAGCCTGAGGATATGGGAGGGTGTGCTCAGTCCTATATATACTTCGTACACAGCCTCTGACGCCGCGCAGCTCAAAGACTCCCGTTTCAGGCCGCGATGGAAAGTTCGGGATTCTCGATCAGCATGCGCCCTCCAAGTTGCAAGTCCAGGCGCTCCGCTTTGTGTCCCTCATCTCAATCTTAGGGGCTGCCATACGTCCGCCGCTCCCCGCAGCCTGCAGGTTTGAGTGTCGACGGCCAGAACATCGCCGTAATGCTCGCCAGCGTTGTATTCCTCGACATTCACGCCGTAGACGACTTGAGTTGTACCGGGGGTCAAATCGCCGAGTCGGATGTCTACGTGTGTTGCCTGTGTGTGCTACCACGCTGTGGCGGTACTGCCACCGCCACCATGAGCAGTGATGGTGTAATCTGTTGCTTGCCTCAGTATCCAGGCTCCTGAGGCTCCGAAATACGAATGAAACTATGGCACGGCCACGGGCATGAGTTTGCGAGTGAATACAGCACCTAGGAGGTTATTTGGACGGAAAGACGTTGCTAGTTAAACGTCCTACGAGCCGTACTTGCAGCATATCAGCAGAGTTGGAAAGATCTCGCCGAGAGTTACCATGAGCAAAGTCGCAATTGCCAAACTTGGAGTGCATGTACCTTGTTTGCTCTTGTTTGCACGTCACTTTGTCTCTCCACCGGTTGCGACGGCGGGTTGGAATGGCCATGTTGCTAGACACTCCTAAGTCCTCAAGTTGCAAGGCATGTGCTGCGAGCAAGTCTACCCCTCTTTGTAGCGTGAACAACGATCAGTTAAATTGCGCCTCGGCTCCGTCGGAGTTCACTGCACTCCAATTTCCCTAGGTAACTGAGAGAGCGGTGAGAGATAGCCAGACAGGTAAATATGGGCCGTCGCAATCTATTGTGTTCAAGAAAACAGTCCGTCAATTTCTTCCTGGACAGCCTACCTCTTCGGCAATCCAATCGCCGTCGGCTGCGATCATGGGGAGCCTGCAACCTAAGCTAGTGCGTGCCTAGGGTTGTCAAAATTCTGAGTTGGCTTGCATTCGGTACCTGCATAATATCGGAGGGGCCTACACATGCGGTCAGCCGCTTGTCAGCCTCCTAATTGGAACATTGTCAGCAAAGTAGCACGATAACGTACGAGTTATGTCTGGTGGACCCGCAAGCACATGGGATGTACACAGATGCATATGGATATTAACGAAGATGATAACATAGACAATTATTTCGGTCCGAGTACAGTTGCGTGTAGTAACAAACCGGTCTAATCATCGCAGCTTCGACGCTTTGAGGCTCGCGAGCTCTTCCAGTAGTTTCGCTCTCTCGTTCATGAGAGCGAGCGTGTGCTGCGTTGGCGAGTTATGCCGGGTCAGGACTCGACCAGGCGAAGATGTGGAGTTGAAGAGGGTGTGCGTTTTTGGCGTGGAAGGATGCGACAGCCCTGCATAGTGGGGTATAGTCCGGGAGTACCGCATCGGCGGCGAACGCGATGTGCCAACGACATTTCGACTGGCTTCGAATGACCTAACTTCCTCTTCATCGTCCACAGCCTCTATCCAGCCGGAATACCGCACCGTGGGTGTCTTGGCAGTAGTAACCTTGCGCTCCAACGGCCTCGTGGAGCAGTCGCATTCAGAGGTATCCGCAAGCGACGCGTTGGAGTTTAAGGACAGGCTGAGTTCAACTTCGAGGTCTTCTACCTCGTGGATACAGCGAGGGGTAGTGCTGACAGATGACGATGAGGTCGTCGCCCAATGCGGTTTAGGAGAATCCTCAGTATTGGGAGAGATATGGCTGGACTTCAGGAGCGAGGATGAGGATGACTGAGGGGTATAGACAGAGCTGGCGAAGCTTGATTCTGCTAGCCTGGCTGAAGAGCCAGACCGAAATGAACTTGAGTCGTCCAAACCAGTCGATGTAGAGTGGTCAGAAAAACGGCGGCGCACTGGCTCCCGCGTAGCTTCATTGCCGCTATCGGAATGGCGAGAGTGACCACTCTGCTGCTTTGCAGTCGGCGCCCAGAATATATCGAAACTGGGATCGTCGTCGGCAGCTGTTGCTATAGGCACCGAGCGAGGGGACTCGGCCGTCGCAGTTTCCTTTAAGCTAGAAGGAGATGACTGGTGTGAGAGCCCAAATATCCGCCCGACGCTCACAAGACATTCCCCAACTATGACCGTCTCGTCCCATCCTCCTGTCGCTAGCTTCCGAGGATCTACTTTGCTCGCACCATCCTGCCCGAGCTCGTTCTCCAGCACTCCAAGAAATATTCTCATAGTTTCCACTCTTGACTGAATGTCCTTCGCTCCCCGAGTCGCCTGCGAGATGGGCAGGCGGTCCTGCAGTACCGACTCGAGAATCGCGACCAGTAGCGAGGGCGTCAGGTCATTGGGTAATTCCAGCACCACTGGTATAGCGAGGGTGTGTAGAAGAGTATTCAGATTTGCGACAATATCCTGAGCGTCGGTGCCTCGCCGGAGGACAGTGCTCATGGTCGCAAGTTGAGCTGATATTTCCCAACCTGGATCCCCGAGCTTGTTCCACGCCACAAAGTCCTCGTCGCGCAGAGTGCGCGGCGGGGCGTGCTAGTACCTACCTCATTCACCGACCTGGTATCTCGTGTTCGCAGTGAATAGCAGACAATAACCTGCACACTTACTACTGCGATAGGGCCGTGCTTATGTCTCAGTAGATATATCTCACATGATCTTATAGCATTCAAGTCACATCATCTCGCATCACACCAGGAGGAGCTTGTGGTGCTGACCCAGGCCCGAGAGTACCGCTCTCACTCGTGGAACAGGATTTTCCCAACTCGATGCAGTGTATTCTGCAAGTGTTACAGACAAGTTACAGAAGTACAAAGTCCAAAAAACAAACCAAAATGCCAGTACTTCTAATGCAGTCTAATCTAGTACCTTCAAGTGAGACTGTGTTCCCTCAGGTTATTTTGAGTTGGAACCAATATAGCTTTCAGGGCAGTCCAAAACTTTTGCCACCCACTGGCAGAGTTGTGTTTGGCAGGTTTTGGAGGATTGCCAGAGTTTGAAGGACCTAGCAGCCACTCTTGTGATCCCTCATCTGTCTGATAAAAAGGGGCTTTATTCCCCTCTCCCGCCGGGTCATTTGTCTGTAAGATGCGATCAGGTGGCTGTAAGACACGCGAACTGTCAGAGTTGTGTGCGGGTATGCCCCGTCCTGTCAAGTTGGGGGTGCTGGAGGATGTTACATGGCGGATATCTGTGCTGCCATATGGGAAAGCAGACACAGTAAGCATATGGAATGCACTGGCAACAATGGTGGCCAACAGAATGAGAGAGGATGGGAGCTGCATGATGGTATGCAGGTGGGATGTTGAAGGGCAGGTGAAGGGTAAGACAAGACAGCAAGACAGCTATCTGTGAGAACCAGTTCAGTATAGTGAGTCAAGGCAAGTGCAACATGGACAAGAATGTACTTACCAATTGATATAGGATGTCAAAGGGCTTGAATAATTGGGTTTCTCACAACAGTAAGATAGCTAGCTGTCAGAACAATATGAGTACAGTGAGCCGGGGCAAGTGCAATGCCAGAAACAATGTACTCACCGACCAGCGCTGGAGCAATGAATAGACGTGGAGAGGGAAATGGAGGTGTGCTAAAGTGGAAGGATGGTGCAAGGAGCTCTATAAATCCTGCAGTTTGTGTGCAGTGCCGATGGCAACAAACAGCACGCAGAAACTGCAGCAAGAAAATAGGGAGTGAAATTTGTGATGTTGTGTTCCTGTCTCATGTTGTCTTTAGATTGTCTCGTGTCGCGGCGTTTGTTTCCTGTTATATGCCAGGCCTATGTTTATCAACACGGCTCGTTGCTGCCACGGCCGCCTGCCTCTACAAGAACATCCATGACCAAGACTGCAACAGCCATGAAGATTTGTGGTCGCTGGTCTAGCTGTACCGCAGCAATAAATATTCAGGAGACCAGGGACTCACCTCGGAAGTGTTTCGATGAAGTGGATCATAATGCATGCCGACACTGCCTTTGTGGCGCGCGTGACAACGCTTCAGGACTCGGATAACGTTGTCACCGGGTGACTAGTATCATATCACTCATCTGTATCGCCAGGACTAGGGGACACTGCAACTGCAAGGTGAAACTCAGTCAGTACTCGCTACGTTCGCGGTCGGCTGTGATACAGGCTCAGCAGTAGGTTCAAGAGTCCAGTCTTCCTAGGCAGTACGTGACATTGTCTGCATGTGGAAGGTATACTTACCAAGAGCATGCACGTTTATTGGACAGGTCATTTGCATGCTGCACCATGGCCACACTGGAATACGTCGAAGTGCCAGCTGCAGCAACCCGTCTTCAATCCCGCGAGCGGACGTCTGATCTTCGCCCAGCAATGAAGATTGCAACCGCCCTTCCACATCCGGAGAAATTGCCTAGGGCTGTATACCTCAGCCCTACTGAACCAATGTCGCCTTCGAAGAGTCCAGTGTTCAACTTTTCGCAGGCCCTGCTTTCGTCCGCGATCCCTCTGCCGGCGAATGCTTCAGCCACACCAAGAGCCTCTCAAGGGACTCCGAAACTACTCTCGACCAAAGACCCGCTCTCTGTACCGATTACCACTGTCAATTTCAAGCGCTTTGTATCAAAAGCGGGTCCTGTGTTTTGGCTTCAGGATCGTTTGGAGGAGATCGTCATGTGGAGGAAGGGCTGGAAGTATACCTCTGTCTGGATCGCTGGATACGCCTTCCTGTGTACGTCGAACCCAGGCCCAGGCTTCATGTGTACCTGGGACTTATCTTCACTCAGGTCTTTTCTCCCGCCTTGCCTTGTTGCTTCCTGTTTTTCTTCTGCTCGGCATCCTCCTTGCGAGGAACCCCTCCATTCAACGAGACGCACCTGGAGTCCTGAAAGGAGCCCGTGTCCCACCCCCGCCTCCAGCAGCCGTCAGTGAATGGAGCACAGACTGGCTTTCGAATGTGCAAGCCATACAGAATCTCATGGGGGCGTTGTAAGTCCGAATCTAGTGACTACTGTGCGCAGGTTGTGCTGAGCGTTTACCCCAGTTCCGACATCCATGAGTTCATCTGTCCTGCCATTGCCTATCTTAACTACACGTCGCCTGTCACCCCTGTGGTCTTGACAGTCGTTGCTGCGTCGGCGATCATACTCATACCCCTTATACAACTTATACCCCTTCGCATCACTTTCCTCATTGGTGGCATTATCCCCTTCTTCCTCACACACCCATTCACTCGACGCACCCTACTACCGCTAAGTGTGCAGTTTATACGGCCGCATCTGAAGACAGCGCGCGTACGTCTTGCAAGATTCATCGACAATGATTGTCTCCAGGACAAGCACTGGCGATCTGAGCTGAAAGAGGTGTATCTATGGGAGAACGAACGGTGGGCTGGCGTTTCCGGCGCGGACGATAGCGTTCTCACAGAATCGGCGTGGAGCAAGAATAACCTGCGACCAGGCGAACGGAGGGCCTGGACGCGAGGGAGGGATGGTTGGAGTGGGATTTCTGGCGACGGTAGCGGAGACGTGAGGTCAGTTTCATCAACATGATTTTCTTTTGCTTCTTCTGCTGCTCGTGTTGATCGAGAATGGAACCCTCTTCCGCTGATGTACAGCAGTAACCTCACCTTCTCGCTATCTCCCGGCTGGATATTCGTCGAGACAGAAGATTGGAGACCCGACCTTGAAGGGACTTGGATCAGTCCGACGGAAACGGATGACAGTGAGTCCTCTATCGTTATCTTCTCGTTAGCAAGATGCCGACTGCAGACGACATAGATGGATGGGTGTATACCAACGACACATGGATGGACCCACGGTCTACACCTTTGGAGGATTGGAAGCTCGCAGATGGTCTCACGAGGAGAAGACGCTGGGTGAGACGAATTTATTACGATCCCATGTTTGCTTCTTAATTACATGTGGCCATGACGTGCTACACAAAAATCCATGATCTATGTGGGATGTCCTGAACTCTCAAAGTGGTGAGAAACCTTTTGAAACTCGTCAAAGGGTCATGAGCTGCGGAAATGAATGACCACTATTATTAAGAGAAAACCAACGGTAGCGCCCCCGGCTGAATTATACAATGAAACCCTGTGAGCAAGGCGTGATTAGTGGCAGGGCCTTCAAACAGTTACCAATGTCGCAACGTACCCCATTAACTCCTAATGTCTGGCCATTCACCCATTTCGCCTCCTCCGACACCAGAAATGCCACAGCTGGACTAATATCCTCGGGTAATCCGACTCTGTTTGGAGGCGCAAGGCCTGCGATCCATCTCATCTGCTGTTCCGTTTTGCCTGCACGGAAAACAGGTGTGTCGACCGGGCCTGGCGCGACGCAATTAACGGTGATCCCCCGTTCACCGAGATCTTTCGCAAGCACGCGCGTCATCTGCTCGAGGGCACCCTTCGACATGGCGAAGAGGAGAGCCATCGGGAGGACGGTGGTTGCGCGGGTGAGTGCCGTAGAAATAAATATTATCCGGCTTCCTGCGGTCGTTAGAGGCAACGTCAGTCAACTAATCGTTTTCTGCGAATTGTAGAGGGACGGCAACCACGAACCTGGCTGCATCTTTGGGGCGGCCGCCTTGACCAAAAACAACGGCCCCTTGACGTTAGTGTTGAACGTAGTGTCGAACTCTTCCTCGCTCGTGCTCGCCAGGCGCGTGTGGCTCAGCGCGGCAGCGTTTAGGACCAAGATGTCTGGCAACCCAAAGTGTCTTATGCACTCGTCCAGAAGGTGCTGGCAGCCCTGGACGGTGGACATGTCCGCCTTGACTACCACTGCCCTGCCTCCGGATTCTCGTGCGTTTATGCCCTGCGCGGTGACCTCAGCGTCTACGGGTATCTTGTGGAAGTTGACGATGACGTTCGCACCGTCCGCCGCGAGTCGCTGTGCTATAGCTGCTCCTATGGAGCGAGAAGATCCGGTGACGATGGCGACTTTGCCTGAGAGAGGACCGACGGTGGCTTGAGGTTGCATGATCATGAAGGGCGATTACTTCTCAATTTGAGAACTTGAAGGAGACTCGGGTGCCAGTGCGAGGAGGAAGGAGACGGAGGCAAAGTGGACTGGATGGGGGAACTTGCGATGCTGCATGAGCTTTTAAAGCTCTTTCGGTCTGAAGCACGGGTATACATATAGGACTTACAGTGTAAACACAACCCTTAGTTGTTTGTGGTCACTGCATACTCTGCGGACAACGATGTGGGTTTGATGCGAGTGTGGGTCAGAGTCAGGAACTCGGGAGTGTGTAGCCTGGCGAGCTCAAAGGGGGACTTTTGGGAAAAGTTTGAAACCCTGCATGTTCGTTAGAGTGTTTTGTGCATACGTACAGCGCGCCTTGAGTAACGCAGCATGTTGACCATCGACACATTCGCTTGTCGTAAGTTCAAGCTGCATGCCGCTGGAAGTGCTCCCGTGCATATTCCGATAAATCCGGAACGGGTTGTGTGCTCAGCAGAGCCGTAACCGGTAGCGGATTGCACAGTGGGTCCGAAGGAAGTTCTGTATTAGCAGAGTGGGAGCCGAAGCGCGCGGGATGCTGGTCTTGTAAGCTAACCGCAAGACAGCTCCGAGGTGGCGGCTGAGACTGGCGGAAACATACTGGCCAGTATGTTTCCGCCAGTCTCAGCCGCCACCTGCCATGGCATTATGGTCGGATCAGCCGCTACTTAGGTTTGTCTGACAACGCAATTGATCACCGGGTGATGTGTGTACAGTGCAAATGTGGGTACGTAACGCTGTGGCCCTGGCATGCCTACTGCATGTATACGTACCAGTCAGCTTCGACTTGGGGACAATTCATCCCGGATTTGCTCCCTTTGTTTGCCCTTGCCTTCCATCATTTCCATCATCCTCCTTATCATGTCTCCTTGCATCTCAACCGTCGTCCGCAGCTCCGCTATCTGGGACGACACCTCTGCGCGATCTCTATGTGAATGTCTCTGGTTGAGAGTGGTGAGAGGCATCATAGCTTCGGCAGCGAGCGTATCCAGGCGGACGTCCCACATTGAACGGTTCGTAGATCGGACTAGCGGCGATGCCGGTGGCGCAGCTAACATGCCATCCTCCTCTTCGTTCTGGGTTGGACATAAGGGAATGGTCGATTCGGGGATCGGACTGGAGACCCACCTGTTGTTCCTTCATTAAGTCCCACACGATGCTGAACTCTCGTCCTAGTACGAACGTTGGCAGAGCGATAAGTAGCAGTCCGAAGACGAGCAGCGGCACCGTCACGAGTCTTCCTAGGAAAGATCTAGGGGTGATTTCGCCATATCCAACTGTCGTAATGGCTATCATCCCGGTTAGATTAAAGTTAGTTTTGGCCAATCTAAGAAAACTCACTGACTAGTACAAACCTGCGGTCATATCGTCAAATAACCGCGTTACCGGCATCGATTATGAATTGATACGTACCAAGCAGCGGCTGGTATGGACTGCGGGGGTGGAAGTATAAGTGGGTCTGGAGAAATATTTTACATCAATGAAAATTGGCACGTACGGCAAATTGGCTAGGGTCGCCATCGTTGTTGACAAACACGCCAAGCGTTTCATCCCACGTGCCCCGCTCAGCAAAGTACCTTGGTTGCGGATGAGAAAGTGGATACTCTGCTGCAAAACGAACGTCACTCACAACAGTGTGCTGAACACAACTAAGACCATAACCACAAAGAAAGCCAGAGCCAATAGCGCGTGTTCTGATCGCCGGAAAGAGAGATACATTACTTCTATCGTCCTACTCGGTCTCAGAATGGGTTACTCTGTACGAGCCGAAATGATGGCTTACATTAGGATGGTGTTGTTATTTCTGAATGGCCTGAATACACGGAGCAGCCGAAAGGTCCGTAAAATGGTGAACCTGAAGAACGTTGACTACATAAATCAGGCAGGATAAGCGGCAAATAGCTGAGGAAACGTACAGTATCCTGCCCTAGAGCTATCTCTAGATAGTAAGGTAGAATACCCAGTAAGTCTATGATACCGAAAACAGCTGGAGGAAAGTGTTCTAGCAGAGAATCATGTAGACCATGATGAGTACTCACAGAATAACCATTTAGCGAAGCTCGTCCAAGTGTTTGAATGCGCAATGACTCTCGCGATATATTCCACTGTAAACAGAGCCACCAGACTAGTCTCCACGCCGAACCAGAAGCTTCCTGAAATATAGTGAGATGACGGTATGGTCTCTAACACTGTCACTGCAGCAGACAACACAATCAAGAAAGTCGTGGCCACATGTATGATAAATGCTGACTGAGACGTAGTCGGGTGTTCTAGCAGGAGGTATAGGTCTCGTTTCCAGCGGGGATAAATGTCTTTCGCTGCAGCAACGTCGGCCGTGTCGAAGGACAGCATGTGCTGTACCCGAGGAGAGACGTCGACCGTTCTTCTGCTCCCGGTAAACCTGGCCGACGTAGAAGGGCCAGCTCGCAGTATATGCGGAGTGTCGGACATAGAGAAGCTGTGGCTTGGGTCTGGTCAACGTCGCGGTCGTGGTGTGAGAAGTAAAGTATATAATCATTAATTACGGTAGCTCAACGTCTGAAAACAGACGTATCAGAGAAATAATTCATATTCCTCCTGCTTTGACCTCGCTGGCCACAATCAAACTCTCCTGGTCATAGCGATGAGAGCGGATGTCCACGAAGCTCAAGTCTGCTTTGGTTGACTGCGCCTTGACCTAGCGTTTATCAGAAGGTCTGTGCAGCCTACGAATAGCACCAGTGAGTGGCGGCGCAGCTCCTTTACCACCCACCACTTCCACCACCACAGAGCCTCTCGCCATACCATCGACTGATACTTATACCTCAGATCACTCCTACAAGAGCAGCTGTCTACAGGTAAGCACCGTGATGACCCCCCTTGGAGTTTGTCAAACGAATGGCCTTACTCAGTATCGCCCTTTCGCAGTAATGGATGCACCTACGCCGCCAGATCCTCCAGTCGTGAATACTCGAGGATACCAGCAAGAGCTGCTGCAAGAAAGTCTCCGTCGTAACATCGTCATTGCCCTCGACACTGGTTCTGGAAAGACGCACATTGCCATGCTCAGGATGAAACACGAAGTAGAACACCAAACGAAGAAGGTAAACTGCATTCAACCTCTTTGTTGACTCTCACTGCAACGTTATGATCTACAGATATGCTGGTTTCTCGCTCCTACAGTGGCGCTGATTGAGCAGCAGCGTGACGTTATCGCCGCCGCTATCCCAGTTCCCGTCGGCCTCATCTCGGGCGCATCTGAGCCTGACCAGTGGAAAGATGCCAAACTCTGGGAGAGGGTTTTGACGTCCTACCGGATCGTCGTTTCGACACCTCAGATCGTCCTGGACGCTTTACGACACGGCTACATAGATCTGGGTGCTCACATCAGCCTGTTGATCTTTGACGAGGCGCATCATGCAACACTCAAGCATCCATACAACGAAATCATGAAGGCTTTTTATATGCCACTTCCTCCGCGTCAGGGCGACGTACTCCAAGATGTCTGCAGACCGGCGGTTCTAGGCTTGACCGCCAGTCCTATATACGGTGGTAACGTTCAGGGAGCTTTTCGGTAACATGAATTTACATCTTCATCATTACTCACACATCTGACTTCCTATGACATAGAACTATCGAGGCTAACTTGGACTGCGTCATACGCTCATCGAGGCTAAATCGTGAAGAACTAGCTACCTTTGTTCACCGCCCGATCTTCAGGCACATCCTCTATCAACCCGTCGACTACGACGACACAGTACCTTCTCGGAACCTGTTAGCTCTTCGCGGCGTTCTTGAGCATCTGGATATCGAGGACGACCCTTACGTGGTTTCTCTGCGCTCCCAGCTCGCTAATTTGCAACCTGGGGAGCAGCGTAACCGTGTAGATCAGAAGTTGTCCAAGACCTTGCTCAAGAAAGATACCTTTACACACAAAGGCCTCCGTGATCTCGCGCGCACTGCCGACGATATTGGCGTGGAGCTGGGTTACTGGGCGGCCGACTGGTACATATGGAACGTGCTGGAACAGGTCAAGAAGCAGCAGACGCTGCATGTAGGTGTGATGGCCTCTTGGCAGGCCAGAGAGAAGGCATATTTGCTCCGTCTGGTCTCCCAAGTTCAACTGGTACCCATATCTTACGAGCCAAAGGATATCCTCGCCGGCATTTCTCCCAAGGTCCAAGTCCTGATATCGTGCTTGAAAAGAGAAGAACAATCGGCACGCATACAAGGTGATAGTTACAGTGGACTTATTTTCGCCACACGCCGCGCCGCTGTGGTTGGTCTAGCTGAGATTCTCTCCCGCCTACCTTCCCTGAACGAGCGCTTCAAGGTCGGATGTCTCCTTGGTACCTCGAATTCCGCCCAGCGCCGTGACTTTCTCGACATTACTCGGGACCTCTTGAAGCAGAATGCTACCCAGACGCTGAAGGACTTCAAGATGGGTGACAAGAATGTGGTAGTCGCGACATCCGTAGCAGAAGAAGGGCTCGATATACAGGCTTGCGGGAACGTCATACGCTTCAACCCCCCTGACAACATGGTATCCTGGGCACAGAGTCGAGGTAGAGCAAGACGACAGAAGAGTACCTATATCGTCATGTTTGGTAACGATCCCACCGCTATCTCGAAGATCCTGGAGTGGGAGCAGACAGAGCAAGAAATGGTAGCGCTATACACCGACGTCAACCGTGTGCAAGAAGAGGATTCGCACGACGAGCTCGACGAACCAATACAATTCCAAGTCGAATCCACTGGGTGAGTACTACGTGCGACGAGTGCTGTGATTCCACGACTGACTTGGTATGAAGAGCTCTCCTAACTCTAGACTCTGCAATTGCTCATCTCCATCACTTCTGTTCTGTCTTACCTCACACGGGGCACTCTCAGCTACTTCCAATATTTGATCTGGACCCGCCGGAGATGGAGGAAGGCTGGCACTCACTTGACCCACGGCCCGGAGTCAAACCCTACGAAGGGCCTTGGGGTGCGACATGCATCCTTCCTCGCCAAGTACCTGCTGAGTACGTAAATTCATCGTGATCTATTGACACCCCCCCCCTATATCACATGACTAACCCGCTGAGTAGGCTCCGGAGATATAGCACGTCCTGCGTTTACCCCTCGAAACGCTCCGCTCGTAACCACGCAGCATTCTTCCTATACCACAGACTGTACCAGGAAGGGTTGTTGAACGACCACCTCCTTCCGCTTACCAGCGTCATTCAACCAGATGAGGACGGTGCTGTCAAACTATTGTTGCAGGAGGTGGAGCAGCGAGCAGGTACAGCTAACGTTCCCATTCAGTTGGATCCTTGGGCGATAGCAAAGGACGAACTGCGTTGGTGGTACAATGAGCTTCTGATCGGCGACCACCCTCCTCTATACATGTTCACGAGGCGTCCCCTACCGTCTTTTGCACCCGACGAGCTCCCTACATTATATGTCCCCGGCAAAGGACGTATGAAAGTCGTAATACGCTCGAGCGAGGTAGAAGTTGAAGACGACTGCGCGACCTCCGAAGCTATCCGCTATACGCGTCGCATGTTTGCGTCCCTCTACAGCTCTCGCATGGAAGCTGAAAAGACCGACTTTTGCTATGCCTTCTTGCCCATGGAGGAGAGCACGACGGACGCGCGGTGGAAAGAGCGCAGAGAATGGCAGGAGAAGAGACTAGAACGGATCAAACGCTCCCGTCTGGAGACTCTGGACCGTGTTGATGCGGAAGCCCTTGTGAAAGAGTTCGACTATCCGCTCGACCTCGCCTTGGTACGATCAAACGAGAGGTATGATAAGTTGTTGCAGTTCATTGGCTGGCACGACGGGCCCATATCTCCTGAGGCAGAAGAGGAACTGAAGGACAGATACGACGGCTTTCCAGACTACAAACTCTCTTTTCCTCTCCTATTCGTCCAGCCGTTCCCAAAACGTGCAAATTTCCTGATTCCACTTGACTCTGCAGAAAGCGGCCTCACCCATGAGCTGCCATTGCTGCTGCATCCGAAGTTCGCAATCATTGATATGGTCGGCGTGGACGACGTACAATACGCTTTTCAGCTTCCATCCGCCCTTCGCTGGCTCTCGATCGCCATCACTGTCCGCGAAATGCGGGACACCATTTTTGCATCCACTCCGTCTCTTGCCACCATCCCATTCAACCTTATCAGAACAGCCATCACTGCACCGGCATCACAAGACACGATAAATTATCAGCGGCTGGAGACCTTAGGAGACACCGTTTTGAAGTATATCACCAGCATACAACTCTTTTCCCAGTACCCTCTCTGGCACGAGGGCTACCTCTCTCGTCGCAAAGATCACGCAGTGAACAACAACCGGCTAGCGAAGGAGGCAATCAGACTCGGCTTGGAGAGATGGATAATCCGGGACCAGTTTGTTCCCAGGAAATGGCGACCGCGATATGTTGACGAGTCGGCGTTCCAGCAGAACCGCCGACAGCAGCAAGCACAACTCGACACAGACGCGAAGGCCGCAGAAGCGGATGCTACTGGTGGAGCGGACGTAGAGGTAGATGCAGATGGCAAGGGTAAAGGTTCTGGAGAACCTCAGACTCCACCTCGCAAGAAGAAGAAGCAAACTCAGCAATTATCCACGAAGATGCTCGCGGACGTTGTCGAGTCTCTCATCGGCGCGGCCTACGAACACGGTAGCTTCGATCTCAGTACAGAAGCTCTTCGGCTGTTTGGACTGGGTCTTCAGCGGTGGGATCGCATCCCAGATTGTGTTAGCGTCGCTCTATCCCGGGTCGAAGTTGTGAGCGGCCTACCTCCGCAGCTCGCGCTAGTGGAAGAAATGCTAGGTTACCAGTTCTTACGCCCAATTCTTCTGGTGGAGGCTCTCACGCATGCATCATATACTGGTGATATAGTCGAGACCATCTCCTACGAGCGGCTGGAGTTTCTCGGAGACGCAACGCTCGACATGGTCGTCACCGACTTTTTGTACCACGCAGAAGGCAAGAATTATGGTCCAGGCTCAATGCACATCCGGAAGGAGTCCCTCGTAAATTCGCACCTCCTCGCGTATCTGTGCATGAAAACCTTCACCCTCGTTGATGCGACTATGCCGGCATGGAATCAGCAGGACGGCGTATTTTTGACGTGCGACACGCAGCGTGTCTACCTCCACCAATGTATACTTCACTCAAGCCCGCTTGTCTTGGATGACTTGAACGTCGCCTTCGCCCGATATGAGAAGAACGGCGATGCAATACGCGGGGCTTTAGAGAACGACTCTATCTATCCTTGGGCAGCCTTGACCAGCCTACAAGCACCAAAATTCATCAGCGACATTATGGAGAGTTTACTCGGTGCCGTTTTCCTCGACAGTCACGGGAACCTCGATGCCGTACGAGGCGTCCTGCGGACTTTGGGATTTATCGACATTATGGAGAGAATCGTCCGGGACGAGGTTGACGTACTCCATCCGGTCTCGCGTCTCGCTATGTGGGCCGACAGGAAGGACTTCAAGTGGGAGATTAAGACTGAGAAGTCAGACGGAGACGTGAGCTGTGTGGTTTTGATAAACGACGAGGAGGAGTTCAGGGCGACTGAAACGTACAGGGGGAAAGCGTCGTTAAACGAAGTCCGGTTTGCCGCTGCGGAGGGGGCAGTCCGGAGACTGAATGTTATTGAAGAAGAAACTCCTGAAGACGCCGATGACATGGAGTGGGGAGACGTTCCGGAATACATTGTTTAATGGCCAGGAAGGATAGTCAGGTTCTCGTCTTGCATCGCTATTCTCGCTACACCCTATCGTTCCTGCTTCTCCTCGTACTACCTCGCACAAACAATCTTCAAGTACTCTACTTTCGAAAAATACGCTCGTTTGTTGTACAATAGCCACCCAGTAACTGTAGTGAATTCGGAGGATATGAATACTAGTCCTCACCAATAGGCCTATTATGATCGCGAATGCCTAATCATCACCCGAGGCACAACTTCCTGTGCAATTTATCTTTCCAAATCATGCTTGATTCTCAGAAAAGTTTGGAATGACCCTTGTTTACACCACAACTGAAAGATGTACTTGTCGTGAGCGGAGCATTAACAAGCCTGTACGTGTCCGCCGATAGCAACTGAGAGCTCCACATGAACGGTACCAAGAATGTGCGTGATGACGATGATGCCTACACTGTCCTCTCTGGTACGTGATTAATCCGCAGATGCGTCCATGTGAACAACGTCACCCTCAGGTCTGTCGTAGACAGTGTTCTTGTTGCGTCTCTCCGACAGGAAAGACTCGATGCGGGCTTTGAGCTCCAAATCTGATCAGGCAGAACGTTGAATTCGGGTGGTGTCACAGAGACGACGAAACCTTACCTGGGATTACATCTTCCAACGACAGCGGCATTCTGTTGAAGGGGTCCTTCGCGTCTGACAACAGATGAGACTTGATAGTGGCACGATCAAGGGTAGTACGAGATGTTGGCAAAATGACAGGGTCACGCATGAGCGTGTACATCAGCGGGTCTGCAAAGAATAGCACGCTTAGCTGGCCTTACACGTGATATAGCTCTCGCTATGCAGCTTACCAAGGAATTCATCAGGTATTTCTCCCAGATCGTCCTCAGCCTCCAAGGTTGCTTTCATCTCTTCGACTTTGACGACGAAAAGACGGAGTTTCTCGATATCTTGTTCTGATTTGAGAGCAGCTTTGCGTGCGATCCGTGCAGCGTTTTCAAAAAGCTCCTTCCGATAGCTGCGACCGTCATTAGCGACAGCTCGAGCAAACTCTCCTTGCTCGCTCAGGTTGAGGAACACTTGGACGATGTCGCTGAGAAGCGTCTTGGGCTCAAACTTGTATTTCTCGGGGTTCGAAACCTTCAAATCGCCACAACGAGGTCCGGCGAGAGCTTCAAGGTTGTAATCCAACATCGCCGCCAGACGGTCGACAATCTCCGGTGCCATGAAGGGTTCCTTAGTCTCGGCCGTGAACATCTTCAAGAGGGCCACAGTAGATTTTGTGAGCTGAGTGTACGTAGTCGTTTGTCTTTCTAGACCACGCAGTGTCGACTCTCGTTCGCGCCTGTGCTGTGCGGGCTGTCTGGAGAATGTCTCAGTATCCCGCATCTCTTGTTGAATTTCGTGGATCTTGGCCAGGTCTGTCAGTGACTCGTCCATGAGGTACGTTACGTCGTTGATTATCAAATTCACGAATCGGATAAACTTCTCCATGCCATCCCTTGCGATGCGTGTCAGGTCATGCAAAGCAGAGAGCAAGGGACATACCGTGCTTGGCGTTTGAGGGCATCGCGATGGTCGGGATTGTTCCAGATGATGCGGAATATGCTTGCGATCGACCGACTGCAAAATGTAAGCTATGCGTGACAAAAGAAAACCAGAAAAAAACATACCGAGAATCTGGCAGTAAGGAAGTTGTCAGTCCAGCCAGCGATGCGAGCCATAGCACTTACTGAATTTATCATAAAATTGCGAGCTTGCACCTGTCTGTTCGACCTCTAGGACATTGAGAGTATCAGAAAAGTGCGTGAGGACTGAATAGAGGTAAGCATTCATTACCAATGTAGAAATGTATTAAGGCAGACATCAAGTACTTCATGGCCATGGGGTGGGAGTTCAGCATAGACTCCAAGACGCTTCGTCTGCCGTCGTATTTGATGGATGCCCAGAACAGTGTCTGCAAACTGCATCAGTAGGCAGTTTGGGTAGTGGGATGCATACATACGTCAACGACTTTCGACTTCAGGAAAGGATTCTTGATGTACCATGTAGAAGTCAAGAGTGTTAATGCCCACGTCAGTAGCTCTATCTTTCCTGACAGCTCATAACTCTCAGGTACATATCTAACAGCATATGAGCGTTTGGATAAGCTCGGCGATCCAATATGGGGTATACTAACCGAATGGTGAACGAGTGGTAATCAACCACATCCTCTACTATATATTCTGGCAGGATTCTGAAAGCGAAAGGGACCTCCTTGGGAAGCGGAAGTCTGTGAAGGGTACGTTGATATCATGATCATGCCAACTGAGAGTCAGCGATACTCACTCGACAGTCGTATTCGGATGTGCGTGGCGAGGATCGACAAGGCGTATCAACCAGGTGGATACGAAGTTCGCGAAGGTGATACCCCTGAAGACAAGCTCAGGCTCTGCCAGCTGCGTTTGGAAAGCCAGTTGGCACGCTTCCAACTTTTCTTGTTCCGCCTTGGGTGAGAGTAAAACAAACAGTCGAAACACGACAATAACCCTACACTAACCTTTGCAGCGTTGATAGCTTGCTCTACACGCGCTTGCATTGGGCCCTGTGTTGGTTTTCAGTTGACAGGTGACTGAGGCGTTCAACGGCAAATACTCACTCCTTGCCAGGAGCCATCTCCCTGAAGTGACTCCAAGTGCCGTGTGATTTCGCCATGCTCTCGTCCCAGTTCGTCAAGACTTGTGATGGTCTTCTGCAAGCCGTAATGATTCATAGCCAATGTTAGATAGAAGATCTCCGACAGGAACTTCGGCGGTTGGCCTATCAGCCACGTGAAGGGAATGTCAAAACAGCATGTAAGCGTGTTCAAGGAAATATTGCACCTTTGACTTGAGCCTGTTGCTGTTCCCTCCACTCCTCCGCTTCACTCTGAGTTGCATTGATGCGCGTTTCTTCTTTGAGGTCGATCCTATTTGTGCGTGCGTAATACAGGGGGTCGATTCGGTCAATCTAACAAAATCGCTGAGTCACTGATCTTGGTCGTTTCATGATAGTTCCTGTACCTTCGTGTAGTGCGTATCCATGAACGGTTCGCAAAGCCGCAGCATGATCGCTTGAAGGTTGACCATGAATGAATCTGACGCTACCGTTTCTGGCTCTACCTGTGCCGCGTCAGCAAGCTGACAGAAATTCCATGGACCGCAAAGACACTTACATGAGTTCCAGCACGTCTCATATTCAGAGAGACAATGCGAGCAAAGTACTGGAGAACCGCTTCCTGAGCTTCAGGACCGGCTCTGACAAAGGCATCGAATATCTTGAACATGGAGGACTGTCAAGTAATTAGGCGAGATCTTGGAACATATAAGCACGCAAGAGAACACACCTGCAGATTCTTCAACGTCCCTCTCAAGCTTGCCTGGGCAGACTGCATATCTGAAGCCGGCCTATCTTTCGGCTTGATAAAGTACGCTGCCGATATGGAAGGCTACAGACTAGTTATCGATACGTTCTGGACGAAGAGGCAGGACAATCGAACTAACTCACCCACTCGCGTTGGAACACACCCAGGCGAAGGAGAGGACCGAGCAAGCTGACAGCTTCGATTGTGTGAGCTTGCGCAGTCGGGGGGTTGAAGTCTTCATGTCGTGTGATCATCTTCGCAATAGACTTCACACTAACCAAAGCCTCCAGGCCTCCAATGACACCTCGCCAGGAAGCATCACCGCCAGCAAGCCCCTCTGGTCGGAAGAGCGATTGATGGAAACAAAGTTCTCTCACAACGGGCCCGAGTACCCCGTCAATTTCATTGTCCGGTTCGAATCGTCGAGCAAGATCTTTCAAGAATGGCTCTATGTCAGAAGGAGACAGGATGGCTTGTGATGAGCTTGCCACGGAAAGGAGAGGTGCAGAGAGTGTTGACAGCGATATTAAGGGTGTGACAAGTTCTAAAGGTCCCAGAGGTTTCCTGGGTGGTGGATTAGATAGTGAAAATTGGTGGCTGGCAGATGGACCCATACCCTGACGGCTGTGGAAACATCTCCGGCTCCTGCAAAGTCAGGCCGGTATAACTTATTATGAGATCGCGTGTCTTATCAAGTATGGAGATAGCTTTCTCTTTCTCTAGTGGAGGGTACGCCTTCGAGGTTTGTCAGTACGGATATTGTACAATATCAGTCATGAAAACGGCCTCACCTTCTTGTCCAATGCTGATCGTGTGGATACAGCCCGCTTCCAGCATCCCACGAGGTACTCAAACACAGTCAGTTGCGGAGGAAGTGAAGCAAGGACCGGCAAGTAATCGAGGTCGTCACTACTTTTAGTGAGTAACGGGAGTGTTTGGCTGTGTAAATACTTACGACATGCCCTGTGGGTCGAGTTCCAATCTCGCAATCAACAAACGGTCTATGATCTCCACATTAAGCCGCAGTGGTGATGACACGTCTGCAAGAGAGTAAGTACTAGCTCATTCATGCATTATGGGATCAGTATGGAGTGGCGCACCAGGGCTTTCCGATTGAAGCTCGGTCGCAAGGTGCTTAAGCCACACAATGTCCCATGCGCTCTTCTCCGCCTTTTCTTTCTACGTCGCCGGTTAACCTGAGCACGCAACTTAAAAGACAACACAATGATCGCGCACACTTAGCGTCACATTTAGTATCTGTCCGATGGTCTCATCTTCCCAGGTTGGCAGATCCAAATGAGCCGGACGAGCCACAGGTCTCTTCTGTGGTGCTGGAGAAGGTGCGAATAATTCTACCGGACGCTTCGCAGGCACAGGAACAGGTTGCACCTTTGGCTTTGTTGGAGGTGGTGTACGCGATATTGGAGGAGTGCTTGGGCCTGGTGAACCTAAGGGAAGGGATGGACTCGGTGAGCTTGAAGTAGCACCCTGCAGCTTGGCAAGCCGCTTCAAACGGATCTGGGAGAGAACCTTGAGTGTCTCGTAGGGTAAAAGCAGACGAAGGGCCTATTTACACGGTCAGCATCGTCTTGAGGATTTGTGGACATGGTAGTGAAGATGAAGAAAGATACTGGGTGAAGGCAGAGTTGGTCAGTATTGATCACCAAGTGCGCGTTCAATCAAGCGCCCCCGGCAAGTCGCGTCTGGGCTCGGTCGGGTATAGCTCGTTGTCTCTCCCCACCACTTCCACCAAATAACCACTCAGAACACGCTATTCGTGTGCGGAGGCTCGCTTCATAGCCATGTTTCTCACTCGTCTTGCGTCTGCTTTTTCTGCAGCACGTCAATTCTCGACCTCAACCGTGTTGCAATATCCCAAGCTGAAGTCACACTCGGGTGCGAAGAAACGTTGGCGGTCCTTGTCTTCAGGAAACTTCAAGAGGGTATGCTCGATTCCTGTCTAGAAACAGGAGCATATCTGAACGCTTTCCCTATAGGCACACGCGTATCACTCACATCTCAACGTGAATAAAGGCTCAGGCCAAAAGCACCGGCTGTCCAAAACCGCCTACTCTCATGACAAGCAAACAGTGACACTGAAGAAACTACTTCCCTATGGGTCTCCATAATGTTCGTATGAGCTCCGAGGAATAGGATCTGTGTCTGCTGTAAGTATGTGAGCATCTACACCGCAAGTCCACCTCTCTGACTGCTCCCAGTATATTGGCTTGTATTCATACACAATGTCGTGATATCAATACTATCCTCATGAGAATTGCCACAAGCCACTCTACGGTAACTCTACATGTCACAACGAGCTCGAAGTAGGCGCATCGCCTTCGAACTCTACATTTGCCTCGTCTTTGACATTGGACTCACTGCGACCTTCTTCTGCTTTAGCTCCTCCTCCGCCGAAGAACGCACGGATACTCTGCTGCTTGGGGTCGTGAGCTGAGCTACCAATGCCGCCTTTTTGTCGTTTCTACAAGAAATCGGTGAAACCGTTAGCTCCATCAAGTTCGGTGAATGGCGACATACAACGTGCTCAAGGTGCTCAGACCGATTGAAATCTGTGAGTGACACTTCTAACGGTGGCAAATCATTGTCTGCAATTTCCATGGGCTCGCCCTCCTTTGATCCCTGCTCAGACTCAGTACCAGTATCCTAATCAAAGTATGGGCCTACCTTCACGCTGACTATAATCCTTGTCCATGCTGTGTTATGGGTACCTCTGTACTTGCGTCCAGGATGTTGCCCACTCCGGTCTTTCGTTAACAACGCCGATATCAACTCACTGATAAATATCCCATGGCTGACAATAGCAACATGCAGCCCTTTCTTGCCCTCTCGCGCTGCCTTCCGTACGTTGGACAAGATCAGATCCTTGACGGCCTGCTCTGCCCGTACAGCAACGTCGTCGAGGCTTTCACCATCCGGGAACGCGTCTGCGCGTTGATACATAACAGGAAACAGGCCTTGTGCATAGTGATCCTCGAGCGACAGACCAGGCGTCGTATCCCATGTCCACGGCTTGCCTTCGGCGATGCCAAAATGTTGCTCGCGCAGCAGGGGAGACGATGAGAAGACTGGTTTAGGCTGTGGTTGTTTCTCGTACACTGCCTCTGCTGTGGAATACGCTCGTTTCAACGGAGATGCATGTATGGCTGTGAACCTTGTGGATGCTAGTGCATCGCCGAGGGCTCGCGCTTGCTGTCGACAATCGTGAATAATTGCCGAGCAGCTGTATATAACATACGGGTGCGTACGTTCATTCCTGCGCCATGCGAACGTTCTTAGACTGATATAGTTGTGATCGCCAAAAATCCACATACCGTGGTTAGACAAAGGAGAGTCCGTCCAGCCTGCCCACACGTTGCGCTGTTCATGAAACGTTGATTCAGGCATATGTAACACGCTCCTTATGATGTTCCCATACCAGATTGTCCATGGATTCGCCATGGCGGATCTGGCACTGATGGTGAGTGGGTGAATTAGCTGTTTAAGAGCAATTGACTGACAAGCGTCACGGTCAATGTCGGTTTGTTATCCATGATATATTTTCAGTAATGCCTATGCGAGAATTCCAGGAGTGAAGGTGAGAGTTCGATGTCGAACGTTGCCGTGAGACTCACGGTGAGCGATGCTGAGCTTACATAACAAGTCCGGCCCACCACCAGCCGTAAGGTACCGGTGGACACCTCTTTCACTTGAACGTTCAATTTCAAGTTCAAGCTCAAGTTCAGTGGTTTGGCCAATCAATCTCGTAGATTTGTTTATAACCCGTAATCCCTCCAGAACTTTGGCGGGCTAATGACGGCACTATCGAAGCAAGCGAGGCTTACCGATTTCTTGGTACATTCTCAGGCTCACTGCACCTATCATACCTTGTGCCGCACTGTATAAGTCCTACGGAGTCACGACGTTTCGTGCGTGTAGAATACTTCTGTGGTAAACAGTAAGTGTTCTTCTGGGTAAGCCATCGGCTGGCATGGATGCAGAGAATAATAATTGATAGGTCACATTTGTTTCATAGCCTCCGATGTTTGAAAACTACAGACTGTCCCACAGCGATACGCAACGACTCCGAAAGCAGGGCGTCACTTGACCTCATGGAGCGATACCAAATGTTGATAGTCCACGCTGCGCCCGGGAGCATGTATCACCTTCACTGACTTGTACTATCGCACCCTTCACAGCACGTACTCGCAACAAAAGTGTTGACTGAGCACCGTTGTGTTTGTAGGCAGCCCACTTTCCGCTGAGCAAATGCTAACGCATATACAGCTGATTCAGATGCTTATTAGGCAAGAAACGTTATGTACAACGCGTTGATTACTCTCGGTGGCTGACTACTTGTTCAGCCGGCGAGAGTAACTTACAATGCGGACCACGTATAGACCATAGGCCATACGCAAGGACAGCGAGCTACTCCTCACCTGGTTTATTTGGTGCAGTTTAGTTTCCCCTTTGTTTGGGTACTTATCCCGGGGACCACGTAAAGGTACTGCGCAGGACAGCCCGCCGGTCATGAAACCGACAGGCTGCCCTTCCCCGGGTTGTTATAAGCGCACTTAGGTTCCCCTGCATCTGCTTCCGCATTTCTGCTTGGCATTCTGGGACTCTGCGGGGACCTTGTCAGGTGTGCGCAGGACAGCCGCTGCATGAGCAAACTGCCCTCCCCTGGTATCTGTGGAAGGAAAGCAAAATGTCAGTATGTGGGGAGACGGGCGATGAGCGAGGGAATGGAAGGGTGGCAAGAGGTGAGGTGGGTTGTGAGGATTGTCAGGCGAGAGATGTACGCTATATATACGTTTTGTAGTACTTGGGGCTTGCACGTCGGCTCACCTTGTTCGACAGCGGCGGCGGCTGACATGTCGCTGCTTTGCGCTCACGACTTGCATGTGAAAAGAAGGACGACGGAAGAACGCACGCAACTGACCAGATACAATGCATCGCGGTAAGTACTTCGCTTCTTGCAAGTCGTCGGTGACTTCGAAGACGGGACAATCCACATTCTAGCTCCTTTGATATCAAAGTTTGGCACCCATTATACAGCAAGAAAATGGGAACACCCCTAAATCCGAAGTCCCTCGAGATCTTCTGCCCGCCCGAGGATACCGTTCCTTCACGCACACGGTCAGCACAGTGCAGAAAACCAAATCCATCATCTTGTGCGACGGGAGGGACTTCTTCGAGTGCACAACAGTCGGGCATGGCGGACACTTGTAGAAGCCCTGTTTTTTTTGTGGCAAGCAAGATACAGAGTGCACTGCTGTTTGGCCCTACTTTCACGAAATAGTAGCCCTCCCGCCGGCTTCTCATTCGATATTGTCATCCAACTTGGCTTTTGAACTGCACCGAGTCGATCGATCTTTCTTTAGTTCCCTAACATATTCTTTCAGCACAGCCCCATGCCCAATCTTACGCTCTCGATGTCTTCACAAAACAACATCAAATGTGAAACACTTCCTCGATCCCTCTTCTTTTGTCCTCGAGGTCTGTACATTCTATTTGCATAATCATCTTCAGGCCTCTTCTTTTGTTCCCGGCGGTCTGCGCATTTACTGTTATTGTGCAGAGCATAGGCTAAAACAATCACGACCAACCTTTGGCTGAGGGCCATCATCACGCATCGGTACATGCATGTGTACTAGGCCGATCGCATCTTTTGTGTATATGTGGTTCAGTACGGTATGTTTTCCGTCACATTTCGCACAAACCTGCACATACAAAGAGCCCGAGCAAGGTTAAAAGGCCGTGCAACCCAGGTCAATTTTCTACACTTCCAGTCATCCCCCGGGCCCCCCATCGAAGCTGAGCTATCTTGCGGCGCAGCGGCCTCGGGCCACCGCAAGCTACCTCAGCTTTCATTGCAGAGCGTCATGCACTCCTTTTGCCAGACGATCACCCTTTCCGTGGGCATGAGGGCATGCTGGTCGCATTGCAATGCGAGAGGAGTGCCGTCGCCCAGGATGGTGCTGCGTCAAGGCATCATCATCCTGAGCTACAGCACTCCACTCTCTGGCGCTGTCGCAAACATGCTTCTCTTTAGTCTCTCCAAGTCTCTCTCGAGCGTGTCCTAGTTGGCAGCCCGATAAATAGGTGAGTGGTCCTCTCTTGAGTCTGGATATTTTTATGTCGGTCCAAATGTAGATTTTAGCACCTACTGTTATCATCTTCCAAAGCACGAGTGGGCATCCAACGAGCGTATTCACACACGACGATTTGTAAACAGCAATGTAGAGATGTATCCTTACGATGCTAAGCAATCGATTTTTCTTCGGCTCGCCTCAGACTTCGTGTGCTGCGCATTCAAGGTCAAATTACCGAGCTACATCCATAATAGTTCACTCGGATTCGAAGAAGAGTAAAGCTCGACGAAACACACACAAGTGTCAAGCTTGCATATACAATTGATGCTGGTAACAATGAGACTAATTCTGGGGCAGATTCCAAGCGACACATCATGAGTTACACACAAAAGCCGCATGAATTTCTAGGTGGACAAAATACAAAACTAGTACGCGAGGTGAGGGTCGCAACCATGTGCGCGAGCTCAGGACACAGTGTACAAGAACACGATAGCGACAGCGATTTAAAGCGAATAAGAGGAATCTAACATTCATCGGGCGACCACCACTGCTTACGAGGGGGGACTGGGAGAGAAGAAGAAAAAAATCCATGTCAATACAAAGGATTGCGCGCCAGTAGATCATGATTACTTACACAGGGGCGACGGAAGTGGCGGGGCCAGGGTCAGTGGCGAGTGTCGGGAAAGGAGTAGTAGCGCACTAGGACAGAGTAAAAGACGGTCAGGAAGAGTGCTCAAATCCAGTGAAAAGATTCAATAAGACGCACAGCCTGCTCGATGTCGGCATTCGAGAGACCAGCGGGGAAGGTAGCAGCCTTGACCTTGACGTTCGGGGGCGTGGGGATGACCTCGGAGCAGTCAATCATGTTGTTGATGTTGTGACCGAGCACAGACAGTTTCTTCATCGCTGCCTTGAACGCGGTCTGCATCTTGACCTGGTTGTTGACGAATGACTGCCACTCGCAAGCGGTCCTGGAATCACGAGCGAGCTAAACACAATCTTGATCAGCACAGTGCCATTATTGTAAAGATGGAAAGTGCGCGTACGTCATGGTCGGACTGGAGACGGATCTCGCCGGCAAGAGGAGACTCAACCTCACCCTGGTTGCCACCAGTTCTGTTCAACAAGGTCAGCCACGATCCGTACCGGTGATCATGATTGCATAACTCACCCGGGGAAGAGCGTGCCACGGAGCTGGACCTCGACGAAGACCTGGGTGTCGAACACTCCGGGGGTAGAATCAAAGGGAGTACCAGGGATCGTCGGGTCAACGTGATCGGCTGCAGCGATGGTGTGGGACGAAAGCAGTGCGACGACTTCGGCCGGGGTGAATCCACCGGCGTCAGCGAAACGAGCCAGAATTTTGTCGATGGAGTCTGCGAGTGCAATGTGGCATGTCAGGGCGACGGAAAGTGAGTTGAAATAGCGCTGTCTGACGGACCGAATGGCTCAGGAACAGTCAGATCAGGGGCAGGTGCAAGGGGAGAGGGACGGCCTGGAGATAAAATCGTTAGTCATCTTGAGGGTTTTAAACCGTCTGACTACCACTTACCGAGGAAGAAATCAAGCTGGGGAGCGCCAGGACAGTTCGAGACACCGACAGCACCGGCAAATTGAATGCTGAAGTTGACAATGAGACAGTGCAAGTGTTGAGGAGGCAGAATACACCTACAAATCACCAGTGGTCATGTTGTGCTTGGTCACGAACGGCAGCTGCTCGCCAATGATCTCATCAACACCGTTGTTGGCGTGGAAGTTGGCCTCAATGGACTCGAAGGTCATGATAGAGCCGTCAGCACCTCCACCGCTATATCCAGCGAGCATCAGCTGTTGAAACTCGAAGACACGATCTATATAGAAAAACACACCCGGTTGAACCGATACCGATGGCATCGTGGAAGGTGCTGTAGGTAGTACATGAGTATATCGAGCATGACTTTATGACAAAAAAAAGAGGATTACTCACAGACGAAGCGACTCGTGCACCTAATAGAACGGAGCAATATCAGCTTTTGAAACAAGAGTGCAGCGTGGCCTATAGAAGCGTACCTCCTCGCCACATTCACCACCGTCAAAGAGGTTCTCTTGAATGTCGTCGCGGACGGCGAACAAAGCACAGCATGCTGCGTTGGTAGCTGTGTTAACCCCGTCGGGGCATGCCACACGCTTTGTGATCGCAGCTATAGGACATGCACCCCTTTAGCACTACCCGATGTGTGAAGCAGCCTTATGGAAGCGAACCTTGTGCGACACTGAGTGAGAGGGCGATGGAGAGAGCAGCGACGAGTTGTTTGAAGGCCATTGTCCGTTGACACTGAGGAATACCTGAGTAGAAGAGGTGATGAGTGTCCTGAGGACTTTGCTCTGAAGCTGAACACCTTTTATACCTTTCTCTTTCACCGTATTCTGTGAATGATGACTTGTCTGCAGCGCTGCTATGTTATAATCGCAGTGTTCCACTGGCCAATAAGCTTGGAGACATTTCAGCTGTTTGGGCAAATGGTAGAAGGACACACGCTCGTGGTAACATTTTACAATTGGAAGGCTCTGCCGGGTTGGAAAAAGGGCGAGAGATTGTGCGGCAGCGAGTGCTCAACGCGCAAAACAAGCAGCAAGCAATGTGATCGCACCCGCACTGGTGGGTATGATCATAGTTGCTGCGCCATACCGTAGGAAAGACGGGTACGTCTAGCGACCAGTGCCAGAGCAGTGAAAACGCGGTACAGTACCTCACACAGCTAAGACGGCGAGCCTAGCCGGTGCTGTTTAGATAGCCCACCATCAGGCGGTAGAAATGACGGGTGTAAACCGATACTCACACTAGTTTCCGACACACTGGAACGGTGGTATCGTGGGCGGGATGGCAGCTGAAAGTTCACATCATAGCTGCAGGGTAGTTTTGTGCCCAGAGGACTTGCGCTTTTATTGGATAATCTGTTTGGTATGTTCGCGCACCACCATGCTGAGCTAGACGGCGTGGCTACTCGTAATGTGCATAGATTAAGCTGTGAATACGTTGTTTCAGAGAAAACAAACAATACTGGATGTTTTGTGCGACTTGCCAAGAAAGGTCTCATAGTTGACACAGCCTGGGATGCCGTCTTTCCCATTCATGTGCCCGAGCCCATGGTAATGTGGGTGGACGAGACAAAGCAGGTAAGCTCGTTGTTTTCTTGGTTCCGGTCCCGCGGATTACTAGAGATGTTGGGTGAACGTTAGCAGTCGTGGCCACGGTACATGTATTACCAGCGTTGTGGTTGGTATTAGAGTCCATTGATCCGGATAAATTCCACCCACGGTGCAGGGAATGCTCGCACGCTTTCCCTCTGACAATTTAAACACTGGTCGACACTTTGGCGGCAATTTCATGAAGTAGAAATTGTTTTGAGCGATCGGTCAAAGGACATAAACTAGGATGCGTCCTTCAAGACCAAAGCAGCTTACTCTAACATGATGAGCGGCGATGAGTGGGTTGAGCAGAACGGTGCGCGTCGAGGCTGGCCGGTCCTAGCCGAAGCCTTTGTGGCGTTCCTCCACGTGGAAATATCCAGAATATAAGGTCTTTACGCTCGACTCGAAAATCTGCACAGTGAGCTTGTACGTGAGACTACAAATAAATCTATGTATCCATACAACTAGAGAACGGCGATGAGCGTGGATGGATGTAGCAAGAGCAAGCATGGCAACGGCATTCCTAAATAACAGTTCAACGTAGCATATCCGAAAGATGGGTAGAGCTCATGGTGCAGGATCTTCACCCAGCCTTACCGCTCGCCAGGCTTTCCCCCCTTTCGACCAAGTTCCGCCAACGAATCTACCAAACTTCCGGATTGCGCTGATCTCCGGTACGCCAAACGGATTCGCAATTGAGAACGACGGGTCGCAGACCACAGCCAGTCCGTCCTTGATGACGTTCACCGGATACTGCGAACCGCGTGCAAGAAGACGCAGGAGGCCGTGGGGTTTCACGAGCTCGTCTTCATCAGGTGAACCTAGTAGAGTTGGTTGACCAGGGAAAAGAATCGAGTCCGGTGATGACTGGCTGAGGAGGCGTAAGGCAGGGTCTTCAAGGTCTAGAAACAGCAAAGAAGCAAAGAAAGACAAAAGAGGTATGTGTATGCGCGGTTGTGGCGTGAATGCTGAGCGATTTGTACCGCGAGAGTTCGCGGTCAGGTTACTGATGTTCGACTGAGCCCGCGATCGCAAGAATACGCGGTAATGTTGTTCGATAAAGTCGTTGGTAGAGGGGAAGGACGATGAGGTAAGAGGCTGCGTCTGACTAGCCGCAGGGTGACGAGAGATGATATTCCATCGGCTAGCTCTCTCTAAGTCGTCTTCAAGCTCCCAGAGCCCGCGCCGGTCAGAGACATCCTCTCCTGACGCTGCTACCCAGTCCCACAGCTCAAAATCTGAGTTAGACGGGGGACTCGCGGAGGAAAGTCGAGGGTGAAGCCGATCAGGGCTCCTGCTCGTGCTCGCGTGAGACGAGACAGTATCACCCCTCGATCTTGCGTCAAAACCAGAGGAGCCAGTAAGGTCTGAAGGGGCTGAGAATACAGAAGATCCGCCTGGGCTTCCAGGCAAAGAGGGTGGTGTCGGAAAGATATAGATAGACTGGTCGGCGACGTCTAAAGCAGCGAGCACCTCCGTTTGACGTGGTGGTGGGGGCTGTGAGCTGCTTGTGGACGCACGGCGCGGTCGTGCCTTGTAGTAGGTCGACATGAGGAAACCTACATCGACGGTAAGAGTCAAGCAGCGAAGCGGTGGTGGCGGCGTAAGCGTACTTTGGCGCCCCCGTCTCTAGATAAAGACACGTGGTCAACGCGTGTTACGCCAGTAAAGGCATCCCTCGTCGTTCACCACTGCCACCGCCATGCAGCAATAACGCCTCTTCGCTGGTAACGTTGCATTGTCATGTCACTGCCATGCTCGCTGGTCTGGTACATACCAAGGTCATCCGGCATCCTTTGATAGGATTGGAACGTCATTGGAAACTACACCATTAAAACCTCGTGTATGCTGTGCCTCACGCTTGTTAGTCGTGGCGCATCCATAAGTCCGAGCTAGTACTAAAGCGCAGCCCTCTCATGTCTTGAGGCTAATATATACCCAGCTTATATTGCTACTGCTGACGCACCAAGACTTTCTTCTTCACCAGTGAGACGATGCACCTCCTGCTCCCCCGTGAGTCCCTCTCCCTCTTGTAGCCTGAGTGCTGTTCAGCTGATCCCAATCTGTTACCTGTCAGGTGTTACGGAGGAGGAGATAGGTGCTGCTGCACCCGCAGACCTTGTCGGGTGGCTTTTCTTTCAAATCGCTGCTGGTCACATAGCTCTCCCCATTCTCCTTTCCACCTTCATCTTTGCCAAGACCGTACACGCTCATCCCGCCGTCGTGACTGTTTGTATAACCTGGATCTTATCAGGAGTGTTCTCGACACTATTGTGCGTTCAAGTCTTTCTCTTTTCAAAACGGTAGTTGACATCTTTCCCATCGCACTATGTAGGTTCTATGTCGGTCAGCACACAGGCCCTGAACCCAGTCAAGGACTGTGCATCGCTCAGGCATCCCTCCTGGGCGCAGTCCCCACCATGTAGGCTGTGTATACGTCATCGATCTCCGCAATACTTACACCCTGCACGCAGGACCTGCTCCGCATTACTCCTTCTGGCGTATCGCATGTGGAGGACATGGGATGGCAGCGACGAACACGTACTTCCCGAGTCACGAAGACAGAAGAACTTGAAGTTGGTCGTGAGTTTTTGCCTTGGAAACATCTTGAGCATCGCTGACATCGATCTGATGTTCAGATTTATTTGATACCGTTTATTGTTTTTGGACTTTTCGTGGCCATTGCGGTGAACGTATGTTTCCTGTGGTCGATCCTTATCGGCCTTCACTCACTGCCGAACCTCTGCACAGCTCGGGCTTACTCATGCAGATCGTGTCAATCGAGAGCAGCGCTACTTCTACTGTTCTTTGGATTGGAGCCAGTTGTACGTCTCTTCCGACTCCTAGTTGTCGGCTATTCTGACCTAGAGCACTCTAGCTCAGACGCAGTCCAGGTATTATCCACACTTTTGTGCGCTGCTGCGGTGATTCTCGAAGGTATCTAATTTTGCTCACGATGCTAAGGCGCACTTGAACTGATGTGCCGCAGTCAATGTCACAGTGAAGGCAACTCGCTACTGGCGGGCGGTGCGTAACAATAGCCATCTTACGGACGAGAAGCTATCGCTGGGGGTTCGTACATCGATCTTCACGCTCTATCTGTTTGCGTCTACCCTGTAAGTCATGTCGTCTACGCAGCACCCCCTACCTGACCATTATCCCATATGGCAGAGTCAATCTCGTATCAATATGGGTTCCGATGGGCGTTGTACCTGATATGCTCTCAGCTTCTGGTAAGCTCGTGCTTTTTATATATGCAATGATTCTCTCATTCATCGGAGAGAATAGTTGGCATGGCGTTTTTTCTAATATTCGTATCTCAGAGGGTAAGCGGTTATTGGTGTTTGGTCTGGGGGTAAAGTGTGCTGACCGGTATCCATAGGCTATCTGCAGAGCTTGGAGCTTCTGGAAACGTCCTCAGGTCTACGACGCTTCACGAAATAGCAACGACGCCGACATGCTATTCACACCCCCGCCAAAGCGCCGCTATCGAGCCTACCGGGATCGCACAAGTGGCAGTGTCGCGAGCAGCAGTGTTCCGACCTTAGCCGGAAGTCACACCTTGGACTCTCTGAAGGACTTCAGATACGACGAGCCTCCGACTGCCGGACCAGGCGTGCAGATCATCAGACGGCCGGAAGAGGCATTCAAGAGTGCCAGGATTAAACCTGACAAGTCGAGAACGACGATTTCTACGTGGGGTTTCTAAAGAGTTGACGAAGTTGAGACAGTGGATGGTGTCTTTGCGAGATTATGGGTTAGGGAAGCGTAAGTGGCGATTGTATTTGTACTACCCGTGCATCATCTGCCTTGGACTTGAACGCTAGTTTTTATGATCACGCATGACATTTATGCATTCATGATCTGTTCGTTATTGTACCTGTACTTCTTCATGTAGTAATGGTGTATTAGTACCTTGTCTCTCGTTGTAACTTCAATTTGAAGTGTCGTTCATTTGTATCATGAGCGGTCCAGAAAATCATGTGTGGCATAGGGTTTACAACACCAAGTAAGTACATGTTGCCGACAATAAATACATAGTCGCATCGCAACCGACAGCGTAGCTATACCTATGCTCCCTTCGCGTCATACTGCAGCTTCTCCAACTGTTTGATTTCCTCGGCTTCCTGCTCAAACCAGGACTGCGCAGTGTAAATCCAGTACACGAGGCAAACCGTGGTGCACCACCATAGAACGTCCGCCCAGCTCTGCCACAGAGCTAAAGATAGCACAGGAGCGACGGCAGCCATAGCAAAAATGAAAGTGTAGCGTAGAGGGACGTGACCTGCAAACGTGCTTGACACGCTCCTGCGGATAAAGTGGGCGGAAGGCAAAAGACGCAGAAACAAGTTGACGTGGATAAATAATGCAACAGAGCTAAAGAATGGTGCCACCGGTAATGGCCTGGATGAGGTAGAGCCTGGAGGAAGAACAGCCGCGAATGGGGACTCTCCTGTACTGCTGGACAGGTACATGAGGTGTCTGTGTAGGCCACGATGAGCCAGCAAAGAGGAGGATGAGATGGTGAGTTTACAGACAATATTGCGGAAATTCCGACAAGCCCTTGGAGCAGGCCTGCATAGCGTGCATTCTTGGCAGCGCTGTCTTTCTTCAGCAAGTTGATGAGCTGTTCCTGTTCTGTGAGTTGCAATTGAAGCATCACGGCTTGACTCGTCTTCATGTTGGTCGACAAAAGCAAGAAAAATACCTTGTTCGTCAAGGATAGGCCCCTGGTCCTCGTCACCTGTCTCTGAAGACTTGAAAGTATTCCGTTTCCTGAGAGACATAGCAGCTGGCCACCGGCCAATTTATCGTGTACTATCATGATAATACTAGGTACTCTTAGCAGATTCATGGTTTGCAAATCAGCAAGCGTGGGTAACGCTGACGTAACCCTAGCGCCCAAGTGTATATATATTGGCATTGATGCGGCGAGTTCTTTTCTTTACAGTCACCTCGACCTCGGACTTCGCGTTTGGAATTTCTCCATGAAAGACGTCGTACCGATGCTTCAGCATCTCGCAGGTCGAGCATAGAGATTGAGTCTCTCGAGTCTGAAGCTGGGCATGCCGTTTGCTTTTCGTATTCTCCTACTGGCGTGCGGCTAATCAGCTTTTGACACATTTTTTACAATACGTACGTAGATGTACCGGAAGGTGCTGCGTTGCACAATGAAAATCGTGGGGATTTGGCATATGTGTACGACATGAGTGCAAGATATGACAATGAACATACAGTAGTGAACCGCCGCCATCGAGTAAGTTCCTGGTACTGCGCTTTCTTGACGCTGATTCGTTGCATAGAACCAAAATGACAGGATATGACAGTCCCAGTTTCCCCACACGCCAATGACATAGTGTGTAGCGAGGAAGGGGAGGGCAAAGACGTACAGCGTTTTTGGGTACAAAGCATACGCATAGCATTCAATAACCTACGAGTTATCGCCTCCAAGAATTGCTTTACCTCCGATTGTCCAGCGCTTTCATGGCCGCCACCAACTCCATCCACTTTTTCCCGCTCTCCGACCCCTGTGCAAACCAGTATACCGCCATCATCCGCTAAAGCATCATGTACTCTCCTGCGCTCAGTTCCCCTGGTCTCCTCGTTATCTTCGGTCCGAACAAGCGAGTGAACGTCGATGGAAAAACGAAACTATCGAGATGAGCTTCCAGTGGCTCCAGCGAAGCTGCGAACGCTTCATCCGTACAAGACTGCTGGCGGAGGCGAGCAATGTCGTCTAGTAGATACAGGCGCGAGAAGGAGGCGGCGACGTGGTAGAGTGGCGTCAAGGAGTGCTTGTTCGGGAATGGGGCAGGAGGGACTCGCACCTCAAGCCACTTACTGGCCATCGCTTTGAAACCATCAAGCATTTTGAGTTCGGCGAAGGTCATGTGAGGCCCTGGGAGTCGGTCATGAGTAGCGGCGGAGGCTTGCAGTGCGTACAACCTACCTCAGTGTCGGCCAGCACTTTCTTGACCACTCACTCGCCCTTTCGACCTCTGCAACCAATTCTTCGGGTGACACGGTGGACGTGGGGAGCGCTAAGGGCACCGTGGGGAGCTTGTAGCAAGCTGTCTTCAAGTTGTGCTCTGTCCAGTCGTTTCTGCCAAGAAGATATGGTATGGAACGTCGAATCTCACTGCATTTCTCTTCGATCGTGGTCTCACCTTTGGCAATGTGCACTTTATTAGGTGGGAAAGCATCGATGACTGCCCTGTAAATGGACGAGACGACTGTACGTACGCAGTAAAACCTGTTCTTGCAGACTGAGCATCTCAGTAACCGACTTGGACCGCGGAAATACTCGACTTCTGCTCTGCATGACTCGCAATCATCTTCGTATGTTCCCGGAGGCCAGATTTTGGCAGTCGCTGTGAAGAAACTGTCACCTGAGGGCTTTGTCTGGAGTCAAGGGCATATAAGTACCAAGTGGGACAGTTACTGCGTGACGGTACGCGCATCTCGCGTCTCACTCGGAATTTGGCAAAAGCAATTCAATATCAATTACACTTTTCCAACCTTTATTATACAGCACATTCTACAAGTGTGGATCTCTCCGCGAATGATATGAGCAGAAATCGCATTTTTGCCCACTCATCAATGCTCAGTCTCCTCCCAGGTCCTGCCGACGGTCTTGACAAGGTCAGCTTCGGTGACCTGCTTACCGCTCGTGAAATACCCGGCAGCGATCTTGGCGTCGATTTCTACGCGCGAGTCTGGAGGGACGAGGTGCTCTGTGAGACGTACGAATAGGTGAGTAGTCGCACAGAGAGAAGAATGCTATGTTCCGGAACACTCGCCTGGGATGTCATATCTCTTGTGAATTGGGATGCCGGATTGGACGATGGCGTTGTATTTCCTGCGAAGCCAAGGCATGGTAAATACAGGCGGCGTCGGATACAAAGACCAGAGGAGCGTACATGTCACTCATAGACACCATGTTGTCGATCTTCGTAATGCCGAGCCAGTGCAAGACGTCAGGCATGAGAGCCTGGAAGCGCATATCCTTTACGCCAGCGATGAGCTCAGTCGACTTGAAGTACTTGTCAGCGGAGTCGCCGCCTCGTTTACGGAGGTTGTAAACAAGGTATCTGAATGATTAAAGTCATATAAGTCGGAGATTGTGCGTGAATATATGAAAGACGGACTTGGTGACTTCACCGAGCGCACGACCTTCTTTGCGGAAGTAGACAACGAGACCGACGCCGCCACGTTGGGCGGTGCGGATGCACTCCTCGATGGCGTAGATGAGGTACGGTTTGCAAGTACAGATATCGGAGCCAAAGACGTCAGAGCCATTGCCTGCAAAAATTTGCGTCAGAAGGTACTTCGATAGTCTTGTGAAAGTAGTTACACTCATCGTGCACCCGAAGAGTCAATTCCTTTGACGCGTCAGAGAGAAAAGCTGGGTTACCGACTGCAAGACAAGTGTCTCGTCAGCTGAAAACAGAATCTCCATACAGCGGCGAGAGAGTGCTTACAGATGTATGCAGTGAGATTACCAATCGGCGGCAGGAATATCTTCACGTCGGGGCGAGTGATAAGCTCAGGGTACATCCCTCCTGTATCTTCAAACAGTGCGCGACGAAGAAGGCTTTCTGAGCTACACATTCCCACATCAGCCACAATGCTTTGGTAAACGAGTGGCAGTGAGAGTACACACATCCCAAATCGCTCAGCAATGCCAGGCAACCACCACACAGGTTCCACAGCAGCTTTGCTGATGCTAATCTCCACACCAGGATCAGCGTCGCTCAGACTCCCATCCGCGTTGAGCATCGGGCGACTATTCAATAGAATTTTCCCATCAATCGTCAATTCTCCCTTTCGTGTTGTTTCGTCAATCTCGCTGAGCTTCATGTGGGCACGCGTGACAGCAATGCTGGGCCGCACGTCTAAGCCGAGTTCCTCAATTTCCCGTTTGAAAACCTGGGGCACGAGATGTCCCCACGGGTCGAACGAGACGATCTTGTACGGGTCAGACCAGGAGGGTTGCGGAGGTATTGGAACGGCTGGCTCAGTTTTGGAGTAATCGGGTTTATGAGTCGGGTTGAGTGTGCCCATGGCAATGGCAAGAGCACGATAAATGGAGTACGAGCCAGAGTGTGCACCCATGGCGTTGCGCTGCTTTATCGACGTAGGTAAACGAGAGCAGATGACAGGTCCACGAACGGCGGGGTCAGCTGCACCCCAAGTGAGCGGGTACGGTTTGATGCCAGTCTGATCAGGATAAGCTGGTGTGATTTCAGTGTGGAAACAAACGTCGACAATGGGTGATACACACTAGTCAACATGACTCTCCCTGGATACAGCAGTTTCTCCCTCTCCTTGTCAGTGAGAGTCTTCTCTGCTGCTGCGCCACTGGCAGACGCATTGGCCAATGTTGACAGCAGCGAAGGGTTGTTCATTGACGAAGAGGGAGTTCCCGCTATCGGTGGAGTCTCTGATTGCGCGCGAGGAAGAGGAATGCCTCCCTTTGTGGGTGACATCGGTGGGCTTGAGGGGTTGCTCACTGGCTGCTGCCCATTCAAGATATTGTCCAACTGCGCACCCCACCAACGTTCGAACTCTCAGCAATTCTTGATCCAGCTAAGGCTGGCTAACTCACCTTGGCATGCAGTGCTTGCTGGGAGACCTGGAGAGCCTCGAAATACTGGCTGATCTGAGTGAGGGTGGCAGAGTCTGTCGACGTCGACATGGCTGGAGAGAATGTGCGCGTAGTAGGGTGCTTGCTCGCGACGAGTTGGATATATGTACGTTGTTACACGCGATATATGCGCGACGGCCTCGAGGGCGAAGAGTAGAAGAGAAAGAGGCGGATTGGAACGCAAGGCTGCCTCTCAGTGGTTCTGTTCATGATCTCCGTTGGACCGATCCGAAATTGCGCGGGCGCGAGAGATGCGTCGGACCCTGATCCGCACCTACAGCCTTCAACCACCATGTCCCACTCGCAGAAACTGCTCTAAAGATCGACGGGGTTCGCAGCGTCCAGCACAGGACGTGCCATTGCTCTGCATGGGTAAGTGATACCTAGTAGCAGTTATTCTAGTGGCTAATGCAAAGCTCTGGCAGGTGTTGCAAGCCGACAGAAATCCGTGCACGCGATGAACATGCAGATTTGTGTACAAGTATCACATTCTCACTTCCTATACGAGTGTATCACGCACACTCTGCGGTAACGAAACCCGTGGCTAGGTCGACCCAGGTGATTTGGTGCGTAACTTTACATCGTCATACATCGCATTTGCTCCGTCGACACGTACAGTACATCTTCGGTGTGAAGTCGAGAAGACTGAGCTCCCTCTTCTAAGACCAATCTGGCGGATGCTATTATTCGCACTGCCTACTGCCCTCCCCAAAGCGAAGGAAACATGGCTACATCGCCATCCTCGAGACCACCGTACACACCAAAATTTCGACACAGTTACCTACGTAAGACCTTACCCTTTGTTAGATCCCGGTCGACCGGTGCGGGTGTAAGCGCAGTGACTTGATATGCGCGAGGTTTCACCTGGTTCCTGAACGCTGGTTCGCTACTGGCTCTGCCTTTGGCCTTTGGTCGCAGGCCGATCCAGTAGCAAACCTTTGCAGCGTATCATTTGCTGGACATCACCGAGGTCGAGGGTGGCGCGTAGCACAAAACATCGCCACATGTCCCCTACAATGAATGGGCGGCAGGCCAGCTCTACTGCGTGTTTCTAAAGGGCAGTGGCACAAAGGACGAAAGGTGCGAAGGTGATACATACTTCCTTTGTTCACCTACCCCTGGTAACAAGCTGTGAAGAAGGTTACTATAACAGGCGTTTGCCTAACGATGCTGGGGTCGATACGCACCCTTCGGGCCTTCGCCACTTATACCACCGATTCACTCATCCTTTCACACTCACATTGGCACACAATGCACTCTCGTCCCGGTCATCAAATATCACAAGCAGATCTGTTTTGAACGGCCAAGATCTATCACGACCTGTCCTTGTGTGGATGGTATATAAAGCGCGTCATCCTCAATCATGTTAACCTTGGAACTCTGCTCGGAGCTGTTGATCAGCTCGACCCTGCTTACTCTCGTTTTTTGAGATTATAACGTCGTTGCACGATGTACTCGTCTGCAGAGACTGGCCAGGTGCCATGGCTCAGCTCACTTAGTGGAGAAGACGCGTTCTCGGTAAGTTGTCATAACTTGTCGAGTAGACCTTTGCTCATCAATACATACGCACGCGTCACAGGCTGTTGACCACTCCTCCGACATCGAATATTTCTTAGAAGAGATGGAGAAGAGCAGGGAATACAAGGAAATCAAGAGGGCTGTTAGGGTGCAAGAGTATCTCATGCATGTACGGCTCGTCCTGTTATCATCCTCCTACGGTGGCCTTACCCTGTTACTACAGATATCGTCTTTACCGGGCGAATCCAACACGCAGATCCCTACACAACCCGTTCAACCTGTCGCGCATACCACTTCGGATCCCCTTGTCCTTTACGACCAACATGGCATCACACGGAAGTTTCGCCTCAACGGCGTAGACGCTCTGAGGACCATCCCTCCGTTTGATCTCCTCACAACGGTCGTTTATGAGGAGGAAGCGGCTCTCACACCATTCGAAGTACCGCAGCACCTTCCGGTAGATTGTCCTGAACTCGACTTCTCCTGTGCAACTTCACAATCTTCGGAGTTGGAGGAAGCACACACAGAGGCCAGGGAGGTAGACGAGCGATCTACGCAGTCGCTTTCTGTCCAATCGTCATCACGACACTCTTCGCCTTCCGAAGACGAGCGTTCATCAACTAGGTCAGACGCAACACCTACGTGCGCTCGCTCAAGGGAGCCGTCACCGCTCGTCGTTGCAAATGCCGAGCGGTCAAGATCTAGCTCAGATGACCAGAGCTCTACCCGTCACACGTCACCTCTTCGAGCGAGTCTCTCAATCGACTGGCCTGCCAACGAATGGTCCATTCCCAACGTTGTTTACGATCTGCCGAAGTCTTGGTTTGATAATCCCTTCGAGACTCCGCAGTTACGAGCGAAGTCTCCTTCGCCACTTCCAAACCTCACGCCTTCTCCGCCACCTGCGAAGGTGCATAGTACTCTAGGCAAACGTCCATCCGATGAGCTGGAACAGGTTTGTCAATCGAGTGTTCCCATACTTGTCTTTGATACTTACATTCTCTTCTAGGTGTCACCCAAAAGGGCCCGCCGCAGCTATGCCGTCGCCACTGAGAACGTGGCAGGACCGTCCAGGCTGATATCTAAATCGTCGAGCTCTGATACTTCGGAGTACACAGAGTCAGAATATGGATCTCCCCCACCTCGTCGCGTCTCACGTTCCCAGCCCAAGTCCAAGCCTCGTCGTCACACTCCTGCCAGTTCGTCTAAAAAATTCTATTGCATCTTCAAAGATTGTACGCAAGCCCCATTCAACGCGCCCAAGGATAGAAACAGGCACTTGGACACCCACTTTCCTCCACGATTCCGCTGTCCCGTTTGCGAACGTCTGTTCCCTCGAGATGATGCTCTCAAGCGACATTCTGCGAACGCCACTCAGGATCCGAGATGTCGAGGGATGTACCAACAGGGGGTTGACTATGCGACTCATGAGCCATATTGGAAGACCTGCTCGATGAGCTTGTTTGTGCGCCCTCCGGATAGTGACCCACTCATCTACTTGTGGAAGCGTTACGAGTAATCGCTTTTCTGTCTCATTTTACCCTGGACTATTCTGTATAATCTCCACAAAGGCTGTGTAATTTGCTGTGATACTATACTTCCTGTCTTTACCTCTTACAATAGCATTTGATATGTTCGTGTCGCATTCAATCCTACGTCCCCTTTAATACAATCTTGAAACAGTTCACATTGACAAACCTAATGTGCTCTTATGTCTTCAGTACAACATTGCTACAATTGCTACATTTGAGGGTATACATTCTACGCGAGACCTGAGACCGGTGGTTCAGTTAGTCATACAGCCGAAGAACTGCACGAGTCGCTGGGTCTCACCGATTACTCCACACGCTGCGCGACCTCCAGCGTTGCCAGTTTTGAGAGATTCTTCATTACCGCCGAGTCCAAGATCGTCAGTGCCCTAAACAGACAGATCAGGAAGAGACAGAGCACAGATAGGTCTTATGGGGTACACACAGCGTGGAGAACAACGCTTCGACTGTTACACACCATCAGCAATCCGATAGAAAGAGTTTGGTAGACCAAGACCATACCCGATAATACTCAGCGGGCCATTGAGTGTAATGAGCTTATCCTGAATGGTAAACTTCGAGTTGCCCTTGGCATCACTTTGAATGTTTCCGAGGTCTCCGACATGACGATGAGAGTCTTGGGGAGCACCGTGGTTTTCATTAAACGGGTTGAAGTGGGAACCAGCGGAGGCGCATCCACCAGAGAGGTCTCCTGAGACGCTGTAGACATCACGAGAACGAGTGAGACTTTCGTAGCATCACTTTTACGGATAAATATACGCACTGAACGTGGAAGCCACGTAACGCTGAGGAATCTAAACCCTTCAGGTCACCGGTAATTGTGACGGCTCCCAGCGGCGTCGACTGTTCGAAAACGACGACACCACTGGCACCTGAGTCACCTTTGAGTACCGTTACGGCCTGTATGAGTAAGTACAAATGTTGACCGTTGCATACATCTCCGAAGCGTGAGACTCACCTTGGTCACCACGGGGGTTGGAACATAGGTAGAAGGCTTGAGGAAGAAATAGAACACGCTAACTACAGCCAAAGTGCCGAGGATGAGCAGCACTGGTCGTGACTGCTGCTTAGGCTTTGCATTGTACGTGTCCATGGTGCTGTAGAGGTATGAGAGGTGTGGGACAGAGCGCAGGAGGGCAAATCAAGAGCGTGAGGCAATATTGTGAGGTCACTGATGATGATGCAATGGGCGATTGTTTCCCACACCCGCCTCCCGCCTCTTTGTACATATTTGGGTATGAGCGGGATTGCACGGGCGTCTGAGTCTGAATGTGATGATCGACCGAGCCTGGGATCATCGTCAACCAGTGCTCATCAACGCCGAGTGCTGGCCACCGTATACACGACCACATTCTCTCTGCCGTTGCAGCATTCCTGATTGCTGCTGAGAGATGCCCATTCCGACCCCTTTCCACGACCATCGCACTCACCGATCGCGCGGTAGCGAAAGTGCTGCTAGTGCACCGCCACTGTCGACCCATGCCAGCACCACCGCAAGCCTTCCTACAGGTTCAGTGACCAATCTGGTAGATGTCGAGAATGACGGGTCCGAGCAGAAGTCGGCAGATCAGGTACGTGAAGCATAGTATTCGGCAATACATGTTATTTATGCTTTAAACCAGCTTCAAGCCCTGAACAGTCAGCTACAAGTAGAGAATCGTATCAAGGAGGGCGCTGAGAATCTCCTTCAAATGCAATTGGATGTGAGTTTCTGCTGGAGCTATCTATGTTCCCAAATCATTGCCAATTGCCTTTCGTTGTAGGATGATCTCAAGGTTCAGGTAGAAGAGGAATTAGAGATGGCGCAGAACAAGATCGACGCAATAATGAAGAAGATTGAAAACTGTGAGTGGTGTTAATCTACCTGCCAAAATTGTATACTGAGAACGTAGACAACACCCGGGCTGGTAGGAGAGGGGCGCACGCGCCAGAGGGCAGCAGAAAGAAGTTCAATGGTGCTCCGTTGAACGCTTTGAAGCCCAAAGACGAGGTTGAGGAACGCGGTACGCTAAAACCGCATCTCTCGGCTTGTGCTTATTGCTCATTCCTGCGCAGAGGATTTTCGTACTGCCCTACAGGAAGCTATGGGATACCTTCGAACTCTGCATAAGCTTTCTGGACCGTACCCTTTATCTCCGCCTACGTCTCCTTCGTCGTCTAACATGTCGAGCGCTCAGAACGACACCGAGCTAAACAGGCTAAGGGTCGAAAATATGAACAAACTCATAGGTGTTCTACAGCGTAATTTACGCGTTCGTTATGATCTCAATATACCTGATGTTGTGCAAGCGTGAGCCGTCTCCTATGTCAACCATATTCACAGCTTATCTTTAATGATAGGGTGATACCTGCTTTAGCCGATAGCGCCACAAAACAAAGTCGAGCAACGGCTTACCGTCTGATACGCCACATGCTAGTCAGCACGCAGTCGGTGGACAAGCTTAAAGAACACGCACTGGACTGGTACTTGGTCAGGTAGGCCTTGAACATAATCGACGTGTAACAGTTCATTACCTTATCAATGCTTCACTCAGGTCACTTGCTCGCGACAACAAGCACGTTGTAGAGAAGGAACAAGCAATCAAACTGATTCGCGCTATAGTCGAGATTGGCTCTCTGCGACGCGGTCCAGGAGCTGCAGTAGGCTCTGGCACTGTGCCATTGTCAGATCCTGTGATGAGGGCCTTCATGGCTATCGCAGAACATCCGGACGACCCGTTCAAGTCAATTTGCATACAAACCTTGGTGGAAATATGCAAGTACGCTGTCCTTTGAGTTTTAATCACTGCGTTAACTCTCTTTTCGTTTAGTGCTGATTGACATTCAGCTGATGGCGCGAACCGGAGGCATTCGCTTATTATTACATGCCCTAAGCGAAGATTCCGTTGAGATAGCGCCTTTGATATCGTCTGCATTCCTATATATTGCAGACTCTCCTCGGACGCGGGCCTATCTGCACCTTGGGACGGACCTTGAGGTCCGCCTTTTTCGCTGACTGAACGAAACGATCCCTTTACTGACAGCTGCTTAGATGGCCATGTCTGGTGTTACAGATGCATACGGCAAAGGTCCAGACCACGCCGAAAGAATGCGAGGAACAACAAAGTTAATCGTCTCAATGCTGAGGACATGGAGTGGTTCGTTTATTTTACTGTTATGTCCGCCCGTGTTATTGACCAAATCGCGGACTAGGGCTAATGTATTTCTGTGCGCACGACAAACTGGCGTTACGAACATTAGTGGATGGTCTTCGAATACCTACACTACCCACAAGAGTCAGTTACCGTATAGTCACTGCATGCAGCAGAATCTCACAAACCATCATTCAAGGATATGATTTTGGATATGTTTTTCGACCTTTTTAACATCAAGCCTCCAGAGTGGCACCAGGCTTTTCTAGATGGACGACGCCTCACTAGTGAGTTACGCCTGTTTCAAATCAGACATATTGCTCATGACAACTACATCAAGTGTACCGCAGAGCTCGCCCGAAGGACTCGCAGAGAACTGCAGACATATCACTGAACAAGCATGATACACTGAAACTAACAGACCAATTTGTTGCGTTGTTGATCCTGGTGTTTAACGCTGCTGGTCTTATGGATGTCAGTAACTTGGGTAATCCCGACTATTGGATGCGATCTCACATCTCGCTATAGGCTTTGACTAGTATGCTGGAAGAAACGAGTTCTAGCGAAGCACCCACGGGATCCAGCATTTCGCGAAAAGCTACCCTACTTATGGCGGAGGTTTTGCAAACAGCCAATAAAGTGCTACCGCTCTCCATTGCTGCGAAGATCCAGGTACGACCATGATGCACACCTTACATGTAGCGCATTGCTCATGACATAGCAGGCCCTACCAGGAGTATTCAACCTCGCAGCAGACTACGAACATGGCGAACATCGAATTGTTGGCACATCGACGCTGTCAGCCATTGACACCTACAACAGACATCGAACGAGACAGCAAGTGACTACTCCCAAGGATGTTTCTCGACCTAGGTAAGATGAAGCCTTTCTTCGTATTCTAACTAAACTCACTACCAACGTTGAATATAGAGCAAACTCGATTGAGGACGCTGTCCGACGAGGACAGCGGCAAGTGGAGCAAGCAAGGATCAAGTTAGGTATGCAGATGGACGACAGAGGTTTCCAAGCCCTTTTGCTGGACAGCCAAGTCCTCGCAACCAAGGATCAAACCAAGTGGAATTTCGATATTCTTCAGGATTTGATCGAAGGCCCGTTGCTCAATCCTAAGCGTATGGAAGAAGCCATCAAGGCGTCGAGATATATGCGCAAACTGATTTCATTCTACCACCCGTTTGCGCATCGCTTCTCGGACCTTTCGAAGTCCAAATCGAATATACGATGGGTGAAGCTGGGCTGCATGTTGATGAATACGCTGCTATCTAGCACGGAGGGTATCCGGTTCCTAAGCGAGGATGAACTAATGAGTCAAATAATGAAGAGTTTTGCCCAGCTCGACCCTGTCAGTTTTCCATCTTGCTGCCAGATTATCGTTCTCACACTGCAATGATAGCTCAACGCCACTCAGACACAAGATGCATTGTTCTCCAAGAAGCGCATGCAGGATACCCTTACATACGGCTACTTTGAAATGCTCGGAATTCTGAGCAAACGGAAAGAGGGTCTTGAGTACGTGACATTCGGATTTTTGAGATTTTGTCGAGTCTCATCTGTGCAGGCTACTCGAGAAAGTGAAGTTGTTCACAGCTTTCTATCATCTGAGCGAACTCCGAAGCCGGGAAGACTTGATCAAGTCCATGGTGGAGAACTTAGATTACAGCATGTATGTCCATATATTTCTGTCATTGGGTAGATGCAACTTTAACAGCGACTCAGTGATGGGCATTCCCGGATCGTGCTATCCAAGACACTGACTTCGAGCTACCGAGTAGGTTTACTTTTTGTAAAGCTTGTCACATGTTATAACACTGCACACTTAGGAAATCAGGTTGTACGCAACGAATCATCTCGGAGAACTCATTCGAGGAAACACGCAAGCGAATGCGTGGACTCTGCGACTCCTCCTGACGCAATTGTACGATCCAGACTTGGAGATCCAAGCAGTAGCGGTCCGATATCTCGAAGAGGCTTGCGACGCATCTGAAGTCCTCGAAATGATAGTGGAGATGCACCCAACATTGGATCATCTAGGCGATATTGGCAACGGCTTGTTGTTGAAGTAAGCTCCTTTATATGCGCAGACTCCTCATTTCTCATCCCAAGCAGGTTCATGTCGACTACCATGGGCTTCCGCTATCTATACGCCGATGACTACATAGATAGGGAGATGGACGCCTGGTTTCACGTATGCAGTCAGTCCTTGGTCATGCTGCCCCCGTCGCTGACATTGTCAACAGGAACGTAATCTCCATTATGTTTTTCATATCGAGGTCTTTCTGTCAAAAGCCTTTGGGTCCACGCCATTGGATGTAGATGACGAGCCCATGTGTGCCATCCTTTGTTTAGCATAGACGTACGCTAACTTCTGGCATAGGCTTACTGACAGCATCGTGCCACCTCATTTCTTCGGCGTAATGGCGAAGACTGAATTGGGTTGTCGGGTCCTGGCGGAAAAAGGCCACTTTCCCGAATTTGCTCAATTTATCCGCAAACACGGTTTCGAAAGTGAAGATCAGGAGATCGTCTTGAGGCTGAAGAGCGCGCTGTGGGCTGTAGTAAGTTTCTCCAGCATTGTGTGTTGCTGATGTCTGACCGTCACAGGGGAACATCGGTGCGACAGAACGTGGCCTGCCCTTCTTGGAGGAGGAAGAGATAATACCCACTATCCTTGAGATATCCGAGAAGAACGCCATCTGCTCAGTGAGAGGGTAAATACCTGGCAAGGTCGTGTTCGCCGTGTGTTGCTCATTACGCTTTAGGACATGTTTCTTCGTACTCGGCCTTATCTCATCCACTCCTCAAGGAGCTGAGATACTCGATGACTATCATTGGGAAGCGACACTTTCTCCACTAGGCCTTCCCACCGGATTGTGTGTGCCGACGGATATTGAAAATTTTATATCCGTAAGTTTCCTTTGTGTGGGTTCCGCCAAGTCTTTCAACCACTGCTGCTATAGCTACCGCCATGGGTTCCGGTACAAGACGCTGATGATGGTGGGAACCGCCTGGAACCCCCGGCCTCTAGAGGAGAGATCGAGGTCATGACTGCCATTTACAACCTTGCGAACACGGTCATCGCCAACACGGCCTCAAGGACCTTGGCCAAGTACGTTGGTGACAGTATTGCAAGCACACTGTTCCGAAGCTGACTCGACTTGTCAATCAGGATGAAATCTCGCCGCGAATATCGACGCATATTCGCATCGACGACGATGTTCTATCGGGCTTTGCACGCCATCTCTTCACAGAAGTACAGGTTGCCTGTGCGCAGGTATATCATGGACCTATTCAACGTTGAACTCAATGATGAGGTCGTCAAGAAGCTGGGGGAGCATGCAGTGAGGTTGAAGATGCAGGCGACAGCGTCCAGCGAGGTTCGAGCTCGAGTGCGGGCAATGAGCATCCTCGGTCGTCCGGCGCGGCACCATCACATCTCCGAGAGTGAGGAAGAATCCTTGTCCGGTGAGGAGGAACCACCCGAGGTCAAGAAGCACCCAGTCATGAACCTACGACCTCAGAGTCGTGTCGTAGGATTCCCGTGAAATTTGTAACACGCTTTGTTTAGGGATCGCAATTGCATCACTCACGATACTCACTCATTCGACAATCTATCCGTGTATTTTCATATCCGTACTGACACTGTGAGTAAAGGCTTAGCTGATAGGATAGCCTCCTATGATGTAGATGACCCATGCGGGAGCTGAACACTCTATTTCGTGCGGCAAATGCGAAGCTTGTGGGGCTTGTACACGTAGTTCTCTGCGTAATTCTTGGGAGGAATGCGTGTAACTTCAGGAGCCGAGCTGCAATGCTTGAGTTCAGTACAGCGATGTGACTGAAAGCTGAGTCTGACGTACACAAAGTAATCCCATCCTGCGTCGACCGCTATGTCAGGAGATGGTACATATCAGCTAAATAACATTTATCGCTTACCTTGCTTCTCAGCGAAATGAATGGCGTCTTCCTTCGACTTGAACGACATGCGTGTCCCTTGCATATAGTCCGCACTGTACATCAGAGTTGGGGTCACGTTTCGCGGCTCTTCATATGAAGCTTAGAACGCACGAGCTTGCCCAGCCCATAAGCGGGTTCTCCCAGCGACCACCCCCTTGGAGTATCTCCCAGTCAATCCTCCAGCGAGTTGACTTTCCGGTGCCACTTTGCGTTGTGCTACGAGTGGGCTGAAATATTCTTACAGCACGGTGACGAAGTTCCCCTACGTACACCCGTTAAGCCTAGTTGACAGTAACCAACAAGTCGTACGCACGAGGGGCACCGCTCACCAAATCCGCTGTGACCACATCACGCACAGGCAGGTCAGATACAACTCCAGCACTGGACTCGGTCGTTGCGAGAGTCTTGGCTTCTGTGCTGAGCAGTCTGATAGAATTAGCAAGCGACCTGTTGCCTACAGGCCTGGTGAAGGTGCGCAGGAATTGTAAAGACATGATAAGTTGAGAGCAAGTTAAGGAGACGCTCGACCACCGGTTACTCACGGCGGTTCGGCTTTAACGGCGCCAGTACAGTTTAAACCGAACTGATCGGTTCCACTCTTTGGTGTATCCACGCTGCTGCACCTGCTTCTTCTTCTGTATCATGCCTGCCAGTGCATGCGCCTCCAGGGTTGTAGGCAACTGTCCTCTGAACATCCTACGACACTAAGCGTAGGATGGCCACCATCGGTGACAGGCCATTCTCCAAAGATTATAGGTGCGGCGCTCGCCAAGCGTTCTCTGGTCGTACCAGTGTCTAACTATAACTACCTAACCCTGGCAGCGGACTCATCAACCAGTCGGTCATAGCGGTCGTTATATTCACGATATGCATAACTTCGCACGACCTCATGAAGCGGAAGAGGAGAGGAAAGGAACGCAGAGAGGGCCTGGGTAGCGTAGAATCGTGGCAATTCGGATAGTAAGTCGACAGTAGCTCGCGTACTACTGTAGTTGGTTTGCCTGACTTTGGTGGTAGCCTATTCCAAGGGAGGTCGTGGGCAATGTGCGTGAATATATCATGTCAAGAATACGTCTAACATCCTATACTCACTCATCAGGAGACCAGCGCCGCCTATTTCCCAAGGTTGGCCGCTCTCATGGGTACCGCAAGCCATAAAGGTTCCACCCAGTAAATTCAACCACCTCCGTGGAGTAGACGCTTCACTATATGTCCGCTTTCTAAAGGGCTGTGGTATGTCAAATACTGTTCATGCTATCAAAGGCTGACCAAGTTTGCAGTCATATTCACACTCGTACACACGCTTACCACGTTCCCCATCCTCTTTTCTATTCACGTTCACTTTTCGGGCGATGATGTCTCGCCAAAATCAATGACACGAGCATCAATTTCGTCCCTGGTGGGCACACCCAAAGGCAGATCTCTTCTGTGGATCCACTTGTTGCTGCTGATCTGGATTACCTTCACCTGGCTGGGTACCCTGTGTTACATCTGCCGCGACGCGTTTGATTACCGCTCACAGAGGCTACAGGAAACTAAAGAACGAGCGGCGAGTCACGCGGAAGCTGAGAAGGAGGCGCAGTACCATCCTCACCCTCACCCGCAGTATCCCTTCCAGGAGCTGCCCTCGCTCGATCACGATCACTCTAACAGAGGCATTCGTACGCGCACGGTAATGGTCAGGAACATACCCCCAGGCCTTCGGTCCGAGAAGGATCTGAAGGAGTATTTCGAGTACTACCTTTCACGTCCCATCGCAAAGCCGGCTATTGGCGTTACATCGTCGGCGACCCCAGGTACAATCGACAGACTCCTTGCACTCATGTACAACAAGGGAACGCAGATGTTCTCCCGTATGTTGAAGACCCGAGTCAAAGCGGCAGTGGACCTCTCCTCTGACCAACCTGCCGATAAACAAGATGCTCTCGAAGCACCTCAAATCGAGGGTGTTGTCATAGTACGCAAAATGTCCGAGCTCGCGTCACTTCTGGAACGTCGAGAGGACGCGCTGCGGCTGCTCGAGACGGCCCATATCAAGCTGGCACGGAACGCACTGGCATCCGTCAGTCAAGCAATGGCTCCTAGCTCAAAGGCCATGATCTTGAAAACCGCCGCGTCACGCATGTCGTTCGGTTTCGCATTTCGTGGATCTTTGTCAGCGGACGTCGAGGGCGTGGCCCCCAGCGAGGAAAACGCAGAAGGGGAGGGTGAAGATCGCATGACACTGCTAATTCGCACTCTCTCTCCGTTCCTACCTTCGACGGAAGATACCAAGGAATATGGGACACTCTCTCGCTTCTTGGCACGAACTTTGCGAGTAGACCAGGCTGTCGAGCTGCGCATGGGTGCAACGCAGAAAGCACCGGCAATTCCGCGGGAGCACCACACTGTGTGGGACGCACTACTGAGTCTTCCTAGAAGTACGCTGGACGCGTATCAGCCTCTCATCCATCTCTCTACCCTCTTCCGCGGAAAGACAGTCCCTGCTATTGATTTTTATACTGCCAAGCTGACTCTACTCACATCTCTCATCACCGAAAAACGTGCGCAGCCAATAACTGACTACATCCCAATGTCAACCGCCTTTGTGACTTTCAACGACCCAGTTGACGCTAGACGAGCTTGCAAATTTCTTGCTGGCCACCCGGATAACCCGCTCAACGCATGTTTAGTCACCATGGCGCCGTCCTACGAGGATCTAGACTGGATCAGGTTGATGAAGTCAACGTTCAAAGTGGAGGTGGGCATGTCATAGGGCTTGCCAATACAACAAAACTGATGGTAGGGAACAGTTCGTGAAAGATTGGGTGGTTGACATCGGAGTATGGTAAACGCTCAGTCTTGCTGACACGGCGATATCAATGACTCACTGCCTTTGCAGGGCCTTCACAATATTTTGGGTATTTCCCGTCACCAGTATAGTCGGTCTTGTATCAATACAAAATATTAGCGCTTTCTGGCCGGGATTGGTATGCTCTATATATCTCTTTGTCAGCATACGAAATAATATGCAAGCATTCCCTACTGTAGAAACACTATTTGGATCATCATGCATGGCAGTCTGAAGTTCTCCAGTCATTTGTGCCGACCATCCTGGTTGCGATATTGACACTGCTAATCCCTCCTCTCCTACGTATGTCTTTTGTGTTTTTGATCATTTTGTGCTATAGCTTACCGATTGTTGGACAGTGCTGATTGCTAAGAAGGCCCACACGATCATCACGCTCTCCGCCCTCCACGATAGGATCATGACGCGATATTATAAGTTTCTCATCGTGAACGTCTTAGTATTCTTTTGCGTTGGCACTGCCGCACTACAGTCCTTCCTGGTGTCGTTCAAGTCAACCTCCGGAGAGCAGATTTTGTCAGACGTGTCAGACAGTTTTCCTACGGCTGGGCCATTCTATGTCGGGTGGCGTAAGTGTATTGATGCATGCTATGCTCATGGTACTCAGTCCTCATTCACCAGTGATATTCACCATGGCGATGCATGGCGGAGTGGAGCTGGCTTTGTGTAAGTGCTAAAGTAATAATCCTTTTTATCCTCCCAACTCAATGTTTTTTCCGTAACTCAGTCGGTGTAAGTTCACTCTGTTCAGGCTAATCCATCACATCACCGACGTCGAGTACTAGCTACCCCTAATTATGTACCCCTCAACGAAACGGCAAGTGACTCCTCGCAAGCGAGCAGTGGGACTCCGTCCGCGTACTTTCAACTACTATTGTGAGCGGTTATTCAATGTTGTCACACTCCGTCTTGACTGAGCTCCCGTACACTAGACTGGCTGCCTAACCACCTGCTAGTAATACACATACAGCTCCTATTTGCGGTGCTCAACCCTTTAGTCTTGCCCTTTGGATTTCTGTATTTCTGCATCGAATTTGGTCGGTTGCCAACTTTTACTAACCTCAAAGCACTACTAACATATACATTCCAGTTGTCATCAAGAATCAGGTACGGTGTTCAAGGTTCGCTGAAGCGCTAACGAAGTAGCTGATGAGATGGACAATAGTTACTTCACGTGTATGCCAGAAACTACGAAGGAAATGGGCGAGCTTTGCTGGTCCGCCTTATCCGTTACTCAGTGGACGGTACGTTGTTTTCACTCAAAACCATAACAATTTCTAATATCTTTTCTCAGGTCTGATTCTAGCGCAGGTGAGCATGATCATGGCGTTGACATCTACCGACAGCTATATTGACTGTTTGCAGGCAGTTTTTCTTGCATACATGGTCGTTTTGAAACGCAAGGCAAATTTTGCCGTAGCTGCAGTCCTAATCTTCTTCACCCTTGTATTCAAGCTGAGGTACGTTATTTGGTCGAATGAACGGTTTCTCTATGACTGAACGAACGATAGTTTGACGCGGTACTGCCGTGCCAAGTTTGAGCGTGATGATTTGATAGAAGCTCAGATATTGTGCGGATCGACTTCACCAAACGTTGGTACTGAGGAGTATGTGGAAGAACTACCAAACAGTCGCTCGGGTGATGAACAGGATGGATCCACCGTTGATGATCACGACAACCAGCGCCCTCAATCTCGTCTACGCTACCTCACCTGGAAGATTTCAAATACGATAGGGTTCTCCTACCAACCTCAGAGGCACCACAACCAGCGCCGCCAGCCCAATCCTTTTGGGCCTCGTTCCTCTGCCGACTCAACTGCACCTCTGCGCCACAGTCCATCGAGGTCCGAGCTTATAAAGAAATCAGCTGTGACATGCCAGGAAATTATATATGAAGCACCCTCAGAGCACGCTCCCGAACCATCCACACACGATCCTCATGGTGTGCAGGCTCTAGTTTCTATGCATGCTCGTCACCCAGTCTGGGATGACGAGTCTAATCCGGATACGCCATACGACAATCCGTACTATACCCGGCCCATCAGCGATACACTTTGGTTACCTCGTGATCCAGTGGATATTCTCAACTTGGATGACACAGTGGATTTACGCATATCTATCACAAGCGAACCAGGTGCTGGCAGACTAGGTCCTTGGCATGAAGAGGAGTTCATAGGGAGCGCGCTATCATCTGTGTTCGCCACCACCAGTTTTGGCAACATCGACGACGATGGTTCGTCTGTGCACCATAGCGTCACACAGTTGGATGGCACGGAAGTGATCAATCTACCGACGGGAATTGCCTCACGCGCGGAATCGATAGATCGAGAGCTTGACACTGTCTCAACCACGAGGCGGCCTTTGGTAAAGCCTCGGACGTCAAGTACTAGTACAAGACGTCCGGTTACTCTACGCAAAGAGAGCACACCGCACGAAATACCCTCTCACGCTAATTTCCGCTCCTTCTCTCAAGCATCCCAGTCTAATGCAAGCCAATACGGACCGGAAACTTCGCAACATACGCTCCAATCTCATCGCGCATACCGTCGTTCTTCATCATTCAACGCTCTTGGTCTGGGTGTGGCATCGGAACCACATATTCCGGGGGCACCGACGTCGGCCATTACCTTCCGTTCTCGCACGATGTCGTTCAACTCGCAAGCTAGTCCTGGTGCCGCGAGCGTTATCTCCACACGCGAAGCTGTTGTTGGAGAGGCTATTGCTGAGGAACAACAGGTCGTCGAAGAACACTCCAAGCAAGAGGAAGCTGAATTAGAAAAGGCGAAAGAACCCCGGTCGTGGTTGACGTCTTGGTTGTACTCTAGCGTGCGATGAAGCCGGAGGTGTTGTCTCATGACTCTACGTCGATATGAATATGGATCAATGCTGTCATCTTAATTTATCATGTAAGTTAGACCTTTTAATCTTCGGAAGCAACCATCTTGGACCTGTGCTCCCCGCGTATTGCGCTTTCCTCCACTCAACTTCCATATACCCTACGTTACCCCGAAGCAATCTCGTGGACCCCGCGCTCGAATCTCTGCTGATCCTGGATCCTTGTTGTGATCATTCCGCGGATAATTCTTTCAGTTGTGCGCTTTCCGACAATTATCCCCGTTTGGAAAGCGGTCAAACCTCGCCTTCGTTCACGACGAATATAGACGCGAAGGTAAGGCCGAAATACGTACGTGCAGCGTACATATAAGAGCAGACGGGTGGGTGAAAGACCAGCACATCTCTCACAACAAAATGAAGTACTCCACAGGTCTTTCGTCCATATTGGCACTCGCTGCTGGAGTATCCGCTGGTACCACTATCTGGTCAGGCTCCTTCAATGCTTACTCGACCGTCGCGGACTTCGATAACTGTGAGTGGACCAATCCTGTTAGTGGCAGGCGGTATCTGACTCACACTCGCTCTAGGGTCCTGGTCGAACGAAGTTGGTGAATATCAATGGGTGAGTATAGCAAGGGCCTCGATAGCGTTGGTGGTGCTTACCTATAATCCAAAGTACATTCATGGTACTGAACCTACAAGTCACTACCTGGCTTTGGACCCAAGCTATAAGAATCCAGCGGACACCGCAGAGACGAATGGCCTCAAGATGACCATTGATACTACCGCTACCTGGAACTCGCAGATGGAACGGTAAGTTCGTTACGATACATGATACTGTGGTTATATTACAGCTGAGCATATGCATAGTGTAGAGCTAATTCCTCAGACCACCGCGAACTTGGGTCAGGGAAACCTCTTCTACCATTTCTCTATTATGCACTCAGCTACGAACCCTCCCGAAGTGAGCACACCCACTTTTTTATTTTTCAGTCCAGTCTTATGCAATGTGTGCGCAGTCTACCCTGGAACATCAAATCTTCTTCTTCGAGTCTCACTTCACTGAGCTCAAGTACGGTGTCACCCCCAATAGCACGGACTTGGAATGGCACGTCTCAAGTCAGCCTCAGTGGGGTGTACCCTTCACCGCCGGTACATGGTACAACTTTGCCTATGATATCGACGTGAGTTCAGTTGTCAGATGTTCTGGGTGTTATGTCACTGATAAGCCATACAGTTCACGGGAGGCACGGTCGGTCTCTGGGCCTCGCAAGGCAGTGAGCCGCTCGTGAAAGTCGCGGCTAACCGTGCTGCATCGACCTCTACCAACTCCGAAGATTTCCATGTTGGCGTGCTTCGCATCGTTAACGATGCTGCTACAGAGGACTTCTACGTCTCTGGCGTGTACATTGAGTCTGGTCCAATCACCACCACTATCGGCAATGGATCAGCTGCTCCCCCTCCATCGTCATCTGCGCCGTCTTCTGTGTCCACTTCCACACCAACTTCCGCGCCGTCGTCTGCTCCATCTTCAGCTCCTCCGACACAGACCAGCTCTGCTCCCGCTGGCCCCTTGCAGACTCAGTATGGCCAATGTGGTGGTAAGTAGCGCGATTACCTCAGAAGGTTGTAAAGGAGAAAACATCTGACTCATATGCTTGCAGGCACCGGATTCACGGGACCTACAACCTGCGCTTCCCCATTCACCTGCAAGGCCATCTCTCCTCCCTATTACTACCAGGTGAGCCTTTTCCCTACGCTAAATGTACAGCCCATCTCTAAAACAGGTCGCAGTGCTTGTAATTACCGTGATTGCGTCGTCAATGTGGCTGGGTTGCTCAGTAGGACTCAGTAGCAGACGAAAGTGTTACCTACGGCTCCATCATTCTATCGATCTTGTCTATGTTCCGATTGCAGACCCCTCGGGTGGTATGATAGTCAGTTGAGACAACACTTGTCCAACCAGTCGTGCGTGGCCATGCGCATGAAGAACACGGCAGGTTCACCGGTTGAGATCGAAGAGGTCTTGGACTTCATGAGACGCTATTCCGGCTTGACCACGTGTGATAAGTCTCAAGTGACGGAATTTCTTGAGAAATAGCGACTGAGAGTTGGACCCTCCGTCAACATAGTTAATCGTCAGGTACGATGGTCATACTACATCACAGATATGTATATAGCTCAGCTGCTTGCTTTTACGCGGGAACGCCAATAATCTTTGAATCGATCCCGCGGAAGAAACCATGCGCCTCGACGTTGACCAGACGCCAACCGCTCTGTTCGTACAGAGATTGGAAAGAGGCTACCGTGCGCTCGCTCCCGTTCATGAGCGCCAGCATCTATGAAGACTTTAGCATTCACGAAGCGCCTGCAAAGTGGACCAAACTCACGTGAATGTCTGCGAGGTACGGGAAGGCTGCGGCAGATCCATAATTTGGTAGCAGAGGAGCGGGAGCGGGATTCCAAGCACCACCTGGAATGTCTTTGACGCTGTCAGTCTCTTCGCACGCGTATCCCAAGACGTTGTCAGAAACAATTAGCTTCGTGTGCGGGCCAGCAGCGGCGCGGAGCTGACGGAGGATTTTGAGACAGTATTCGTCCGACCAGTCATGCAAGATCATGCGCATGAAGAATACAGCAGGTTCGCGGACAGGTTGAGGGTCGAAGAAGTTGTGCACTGGACGAGTGATTTATCATCTTTGTTGGAATATATTGCATTCCATCTTTCTGGACCAACGTACCCTGAAATTCGACCCGACCGGTCTCGAGAGCTTGAGGAAGACGAGCCTCCCAGAACTGTAGGTGATGAGATGAGCCGAAGCGAAGAGGCGTAAAAGATAGCTGTTTCACCTTCGGTGCATCTGAAATGACACCGGCCTGGTCTTGAACAACGAACTTCAGATGATTGAACGTCTGGGCGAGGGATAGCGACTGAGAACCAAATCCTCCGCCAACGTCCACAACAACGGAATCCTTTGGGAGTGATTGCCAGTCAAACCCTGCCGAAACTCTCAGCGACAGACACACGGCTCAACTTGAATAGCCTCAAGATATTCTCACCTTTCACTGTCGCACCGGGAGGTGTAAGGCTTTGCGCGCCTTGCATAGCATTGGCGAAGCGTCTGCGTCTATACTGGTTCTCTGGTAGTTCGAACCAATCAAATATCCCGAGATCCGTCTTGAAGGCAGTGTTGAACGCAGTCTCATTGGGTTGGTTCGAACGTGAAATGTTAGGATTTGTGAGAGTGTCTGCCAAGTAGCCACCCGACTTGAGTGATTCGTCGCCACTACGAAGGCATGAGATAGGCTGCGACATATAAAGGAGTATATCACTCACAAATGCCCCATAAACGCCGCAACTCCGATTGTCTTGTCGTGTTTACCTTGCGGGCTGAATTGTAAACAGTTAACACCCATGCACGGGCCTTGGAAAACGCCCCTACTCACTCGGCCAGGATTTCTGCGACAGCTTTGCCTGTATCCAGTAATGATGAAATACGATTGTGGGCAAACGTATTCGGAGCCACTTCTTGAAAAATGTAGCTTGTAGCAAGGAGGCGCAGCACGCGCGCTACACATACCAAACGAATGAACCAATGCTTGGGTCCGATGAGTTCATTGCACTTTACCAAGTTTTCCAGGATCGCAGTTGGTAGGTGCGGCAATCTCATTGACATGCATCCCCTATCCCCAAAAACAACGTGAATGTCAACACAGTACAAGCACGTATCCTGACTGACCTGGGGGCCAGCATCACGGATGATCTCAGCAACGTGCAGCTCAATTACAGTTCGGATGCACGCAGGAATGTAGTACTGCAAGCTGCTGTCAGTGTCCGTGCTAGGCGTCACTTCATCAGAATAAGTATACTGACACTGATACCATGATACAGGAGCGTGAGGGGTGGTGGACGGACAGCAGCAATGAGCTGAGTTGCAGCAGCAATGAGAATTCCGCTATGTTTCTGAACGTGTGGATCCATTCGTATCGCCTCCGATTCGACACTAAATGGCTCATCAGCAGAGGGAAAAGGCTGGGTGTCGCAGGAGGCAAGTATCGCGTCGACAGATGACGTGATCAAGTCCCTGAGCGCAGTCAGATTCATCGTTCCAGGAGAGGTGCTATGCTTCTGTGTATTTTCTGACATGGCGGTACCGTTCTAACGAAGAGTGTCGTGTTTGAGTATGTATGCAAGGAAGTGGCTGGGGAAATCGTGCGCCCAGGCTCGTCGGGTACTTATAGGTTATAGGTGCATCGCTTGACCGTAAGATGGGAGCCTTTTGTCTTTGAAGATGCGGGTGGGAAACAATCCGCGCACAAAGAGTGCGGAAGATAGCCTAGCGAAAATTACGTGAGAATGTCATTCATTGTGGCCAATACACTTACCTAGTGAATCGTGTCGCGGTATCAAGCGCATGGAGCAGATAAAACAGACACTCACCCAAGCTTTGTTTTACTCAATATCCAGCGAATGAGGGCTTGAGAGAAAGGCCTCCGAGTGGAGGTTGGCTATGCTACTTCTCCAAAATTACGGCATGTAAACTCAGTTCTCGTGTGAAGTCGTCTTTTAGCTCTCGAGTTCATCCCTGACTGCTGAGTCCCGGAGGAAGAAAACGACAGCTGTGAGACTCAGTGAGAGCCAGGTCACCAGCTGAGCGACCAGCGTGTAGATCCCTGTACCCATTGCAGAGATATTTTAGCGTTACGCATCGCAAAGCAGTGAAGTTCAGCCTATATCACACCCTCACCAAGATGATCAACTGGTTCAATCAAGCTTCGCGGTGACTGTGATACCGTAATACTTGTTGCTCAGCTATGACGATTGCAAGGCACGATGATGGACGAGTGAGAGCACGTTAGCCATAAAAGGCAATTCGAGTGGGAACGACTTCTTCTACGACACAGCTTGCGCCCATGATTTGAGATTTCCTGATTTCCGATCGACCTTCTACGCACCGTACCTATTCTCATGAAGATCGTTCCTTCTTCTGTGGATGTTTCTCTCACTCCAGTGGAATGCTCTTCGTCAAGTTAGTGCACAACAGGGACGGCGCACTGGCAGACTCGGAGATGCCGCGTTAACAACATCATCAGCTGCGGAGGGATGGAGAGGATACCTATGGTGAGAGATATTTACTACAACAAGCTCGTTAGGAGGCAGTCGCATTCACTCATGCTCATCAGAAGGCACGCCGACTCCTGTCAGATGTTGGAGCCACCCAGTGAAACTTCAAACTGGTTGGTGACTCGGAGTCTGACGCTCTCAGGTTTAAACTTAGAAATTGTTTAATGAGTGGTCGTACTACGCAGCCGACATTTCAAAAAACAGGTATGCCATGACATTGCATGTACGTATACTCAACGACCTCCTCTCAAGCTCCCTTACCAGTGTTCTGTGAAATCTTGCCAGAGATAGAAGGCTAGCAGAGAGTGTCTTCAACTGGTCACTCGGAATGCACCCGCGTAAATGCATGTCAGGGTGAACTTAGTAGCTTCACTCTCACGTCAGAATGATGAGGCTCACGACAACAATGTGTGTTCTGGTATAAAAAGTTCGTCGTCGGGTTTCTCTGCCCCCCCTCTCAAGTTTCATATCGACTGGTTTATTGGCACAATATCTTAAGATGTTCCACGATATCAGTGCAAGCGGGTCCGCTATCCTTGGAACATGGCTCGTTGCGCTACTCAATGGTATGGATCGCCTCTACAACGCGTCTTCACATCTCTGAATGCAACGTACTATACAGGAATGATGTGGGCATTTTTAGCACAAGTTCACGACATGACGCTAATCGTATCTCCAGCCTCACCGCCGGCCTCGGTTATGTTCGATTTGTTCATGCGCAAGGCATGAGATCTCGCACTGACACGTTCGTCGCACGTTATCCCTCTCTTGATTGCAGCATAGCTCACGTCCTTCTCTCTCAGCATCATGTGTGGACTTGTCATACTACAGATGCTGATATCACTCGCCCATAGCGGTGTCTGCCTGGAACAGCTCCTTGAAGGCTTCTTGTCCGCTCCGAATGCTGAGGCGTACTTCTCAGACCAAGGCCAACCTTCCCATATCGCTCAAAATGCTCTTTACTTATGCAACGTACGTCTCGGATAGTCAATTCACTAACACCGCCTAGGCTGATCTTGTTGACTGTCAGAATGTGATTGCGGACAGCGTCTTGGTACGTGATAATATTGCTTCTGCTGCCTTGATACGCTGGGATTGACCGAGCGTTTTGTAGGTGTGGAGGCTTTACATAGTCTTCAACAAGAACAAGTGGATTTGTATCCCATATGTACGTTTCATAACCTCTTTGCAGCATTCCGGCTCAATCCGAGTAGGTCATCCTCATTCTTGGTGCAACCGGTGCGTAATCATAACTCGCACTACGTGTATTCAATTTCCTGAGTCACATGTGCGTAGCCTCGTTTATCGGTGCTTTGCATACTACAGCAGGGCGTGACACGTTGGCGGAGCTATACTTGATAACTTTAGGTGCTTGGCTGACCGCCTATTGGTCTATCACAATCGCTATCCAGGCCACTGCATCATGTCTAATTGCCTACAAGATTTTGGTGATCCGAAATCAGTTTTCGCATGTAAAATCCGTGCGAATCTCTAGGAGTATGTCCGTGGTGTGGATCATATTAGAGTCTGGCGCAGTCCTGAGCTTGACCACTATTTTGCTGCTCGGTTTCTATACTGCCCACAAGTCCGCAGGTGCCGTAGTAGCTGCCATAGGAGGCCAGCTATCGGTAAGCACGCTTACGTATTCTGAACTTGTACCAGAACTTCCGAGTTGACACTTTCACTGCCAGGCACTCATTCCAGTGTCCATTTTGTTACGAGTAGCGCTGAACAACACCTCCTTGTTCGCCGGCTCTGCTCCTGCTTCGCCGTCAACCCTGGTTGGATTCCAACGCGACAGTGCATTGCACAGCGGTAGTGAGGGCACCACAATTCATATTCAGCGGTCTGTCGACATCAACGAAAGCTTTGAGCTCTACCAAAGTAGCAAGCAGGTGAGTCAAATGTTCCTTCAGCTGCAATGCGACTGTGGCTCATGATTAACCGTATCCGTTAGCCCACTGTATAGCTACTACTCTCTCTGCTAGATGGCGGATTCACCATTCCACCACAAATCCCATTGTCGTCAATTCTATATCACCACACATGTAGCACGTCTTCTGAACCGGAATGAAGTCCCTTGTACTAGTATTCGAGTATAACACACATGTATGATGAATAGGTGTTCCTTTGCTCACTGGATCAATTGAATGTATTTATATTGATTCCCGCCACCGTCGTATTCATTTTTGATGTCATCGCTCTTCGTTCTAGTCACCTCCACTGCGGTGTTCATTACCGCCGTCGCCGTCGCCGTCATCTCCATCTCCTCTTATATCACCATTCCTGCCATTCTCCCCTTGGGGTTCACCTTGTCGACCATCAAGCCTCCGGAAGCACCTCTGCCCGTCTGGGAACGAGACTACGCGGGAGTTACTCAGAGCACGGTTGCAATACAATCGGGAGCAGGCAGGCTCAAAACCTTCTCGGACACGTGGGACGCCACCACGCTGTGACTTGCTGTGTTATTTAGTACGCAAGTTCAGAAAACGATTTAAACGGTGTACGCAGCGCCTGCAATTCTACGGCTCCCTCCATGAGTACTGGATTGCTTAAGTTGGATAATAAACGAAAAAAGCAGAGCACATACGAACATCCGAAAGTAGACTGATATGTACGTGTAGTACGACTGCTTCATCCGGCAATTCCCTCATACACAACCGGCACGCCCACAATTTTAGAATTTTGAGCCTGGAACCCCTCGTCCACGAACACCCTCTCGACCTTCCACCCGCTCGCCTCAAATATCCTCTCAAAGTCCCTTGCCGTTCTCTCACATCCGTTCAGGAGTGTCAGCATCTGCATGTCGGACAGGTACGCCATTAGGTTCGCCTCGCCGTTGTTGGCAAGGAGAGGGGCGGGAGGTGTCGATGTTGGTGTCGCGCCCGGGATTGACTTGTAGGGATCTGTAGAGGACGGGGAGGAGGAGGAAGAAGGGGGAGAAGCGTAGGAGATGATGTTATCGGTCACGACAAGTTGGGTGTGGGGGCCTGCGGCTGCGCGGAGGTGTTTGAGGATTTGGATGCAGTACTTGTCGGACCAATCGTGGAGGATCATGCGGAGGAAGAAGACGGCTGGGCTGATTATGGGTTGAGGGCCTGTAAAGAAGCTGTGGGCTATTTGCACGTTTGCGAATGTCAAAGTCAGAAACATCATCACGAAGGTAAAGATGGGGAGGGGGTCGAGTAACCTTGGAGTGTGACCCTGCCGGAGGAGAGGGCATCCGGCATGTTGGCGTTCCAGAACTAGCGGACAAAATTGGATATATGCTATGCTTTCGTTGTAATTCACGTACCTTTGTAGCATCGGGAACGACCTCTTCCCGATCCTGGACGACGAATTTGAGATGATCAAACGTCTTGGCAAGGATCATCGATTGAGAGCCAATACCGCCTCCAACGTCAACGACCACAGAGTCGGCTGGGAGAGCCTTCCAGTCAAAACCTACTTGAAGTCAGAGCACACACTTACTTGCGGTAAAAGGTGAAGCAAATACCATTGAGGATCCCATCGCGGGAGGTCAGGTTCTGCATGCTAGCCATGCAGATGCCAAGCAACTTGCGTGAAGACGCGAACTGAGGTAGCCCTGCTAGCTCAAACGCTGTTAGCGTAGTGTTGAATGCCTTGTTGAGAGCTGTCTGGTTCGGCTCTCCGGAGGCTGACCATTCGGGGTCTTCAAATACTTCGGGTAGATAAGAAGAGCATCTGAACCCTCCATTCGTCCTGAAGAGAGTATAAGAGCTAGTTCAATATTCTGACTTCTTTCACTGCGGTACGTACATGTGCTCCATGACAGCTGCAATACCGACTGTATTCACATGCTTGTCATCCGGGCTTTCAGGACATGATATCTAGGATCAGTGTGTATGCTATGGAAAGTTATTTGCTCACTTTGCAAGAATATCTGACACATTTTTTCCCGTATCAAGCACTGAAGACAGACAATTGTTGGTAAACGTATCCGGGGCGACCTCTGCGAAGATATGCTTCGTGGCTAGCACACGCAGTACACGAGCGAGCTTTCCCGAGTCTGTGTTGGTGGGAGCCGCAATGTTGCTGACATGCAAGCCCTGGTGAAGGCATTGATATAAATTGCATTTACCGACATTAACAGAGCGTACCTTGGGACCTGCTTCGCGCAGAATCTCGGGGACATGCAGCCTGATGGCAGTACGGAGACACGAAGACACATGAAACTAATGGGAATAGTTCAAGAGGGACATAAGCAATGACACCATAGACGCATAGACGGGTTCACTCACGGACAACGCCTGCGTGATCATGCCTACCGCCGGGGGACGAACCACGGCGACGAGCTGAGCAGCGGCAGAGACGATGACTGTCCCTTGGGCTATAACGTCGGGTAGCATTCTGGGAGCATCTGATTCTGGAGTGTAGGGTAGATTGGACAGAGGGTAGGTTTGCCCGCGCTGTACGCAGAGGGCCTCGATGTTGTCGACCGCATTCTTGATGAGGTCGGAGAGAGCGCGGAGCTCTGCAACAGGGCTGGTGGTGGCCATTGGTACGGGGCGAGTGCATAGAGAGCGAGGAACTTAGATCCTGGTATATATATGCGCAGAATATGGGCAGCGCTTATCACGGATAGCTGGGCTGGTCCGCTTGTTACATAAACGATTCGCTGCATCTATTTGGTCAAGCGCGAGCCTAGTCTGGTAAGACAGGATAAAGTCCCAATGTAGCAACGTGAGAAGCGGTGCGGTGTTGGCAGGTTCCAGGATCGAAACGTGCTCGGGCCCCGTTTTCCAAGCTAAATCGATGGTCGTACTCAGGTTGTGTCGAATATTGGTGACCGGAAGAACAGCAGGTTCAAGACATACGCCTCGCTACAAGTCCTGTGTTGTCAAGACCAAGAGATAACAGTTGACGCGTTACTAGCGACACTTTTCGCATCGTATCGTCTGCCATGACAGATAATACCCATACGCTAAGGACAAGCGTAAGTGACAGCAGGTCAAGTAAATGGGGTCAGTAGACGTACAGTACTAGAGCAAATTGCACCGTATCTTCGCCGCGTAGTACGTAGCATAGTAGACGTCGATGGGAAGCGTGTTGTCATCCCATCATCCATCACGGCGTTGCGAGTAGAACCGCGTCCATACGTGCGATGTCAAGCATTGCATAATGTCCAACAATATGAAGAGGGTTCCGAGCTGGATTGGCAGAGCTTCGCCAATGGTCGTGCCAGTGAAAGAGTATCCTCAGCCCTCACCGCGAACTTGACATGCCGCCCTCGGCAAACGCACCCACGTGACTGGTATTGAATTTCCCACGGCAGTGCCACATTCATCTTTCTTCAAGACGGTCAACTCGACGAGAGGGTCGTGTTCTTTTCGAGTCTCGTTATTAGTCTTGTCTGCGGCCAGTTCCCTCAAACGGTATCACTGGCATGCTCAGGCTGCAACAATCATTACACCGGCCTTGGGCCGAGCGCGCTGAGACAGTGGTTTACGTCTGACGTACGCCTCCACTAAGACTACGCTAGCGGAGACTATCTAACTTCTGCAAGATCTCTTTCAGCTAAGTGAAATGCCAGGAAGCTATTGCGGGAATTTCGATTGCTCTCTCGGGTCTCACATGTTGTGCGCTTGGAGATTACCGAAGTGTCTGTACACTATCAACATCAGGAAACACGGAATTACTACGTAGTTTATAGAATACTACGAAGTGCCCGTGGACGATGGTAGCGCTACGTAGTTTACCGCTTACTAGGTACCTGTCAGAATACTACGAAGTGCCCGTGGACGATGGTAGCGCTACGTAGTTTACTCGCTTACTAGGTACCTGTCTGTAGGTCTACACTGGCATGGCTGCACTGCCGAAGAGAATAATGGAATGAAATTCAAGTTACATGAGCTAGGTAACGGATGCTTGGTTTTTGCGCCATCTGTCTACGAGAAATCGAAATAGAATGAAATCTGAGTGCCGCAAGTAAGTATTTACATAGAAACGAGGGCATCGCTCGATTACATTCTCCGAGGTCCAATAAACGTTGGCAGCACGACCCCACACAGGAATGAGATGACACGAACGTAAGATGGCGGAAATGGGGATGATTGATGCACGGCGACGGTGGTTTCTTTGCGATGGCGCCACAGAAAACATGCCGACAGTATTATCGTAGTGCGAGAAGGGCGTGAACCATTTGATATACGCCAGCGGATCCTTACTGAGATGATTGAGATTCTCTGGAAGGCGAAAGATAACTCGAACCTGCCCAACCGTGATGCCTGCTACATGTCAGAGATTGCATATGTCCTCAAACACAAAGGAACTCACCGTCTATAGGGTTCTTGACAGCTCCTCGATCCTCCTCCGTACCGCTGCCGCCATCCGTGCTGTTGTAGGCAAGCACCGTAGAGAATTGCGCAGCTTGAGCACAGACACGCTGAGACGGTTTTGCTAATCGAGCAGGAAATGCACGCACTGCATCTAGAATAGGTTTCTTCGAGACTTGGCTCATAAGAGGTAGCACTTTCTTGAATTGTTTGTATACCGCAACGTCGTGTAGTCGTTAATAGAACAAAGGAAAGACGCAGATTGGGATGTTGTCTGCGGAGTGCCAGTGGTTGCCGAAGCTGACGATGAAGTCGAATACCTTGGTGCTTGAGCCAAGAGGAGAGCCTGGGTGTTTGTCACAAACTCACCCAGGCATTGAGCGAAGTCCGGCGCACAGAAGTTGTCGACTATTGTCTTCACTGATGTGTTGGGAAACGTGGGCTTACGAGAGATTTTGTACTTGTTATTGTCTCCTCGGGCCGCGCTGACTCCCAGTGACAGGTCAGCATCGATGTCCTCACCTCCATCGTCCTCATCATCTTCACCATTCTCCTCCTCTCCCCCTGAGCCGAAGGCAGCTGCGAGATACAGTCCTGTTTCAACCAACGAAGATAGTTGTCGAATCGACGCACAGCATCCTGTCGATCCAGCCACACGGTCATCTGTTGGATGTACTGCTTCCGATTGCTCGCGCGATAACCAACCTTGGCGAAGTCGATGTGGAGACGTTCAGGCCCTTCGAGTTGTAGCCATCTGCAGTTCCTAGAAGACGGATGGACTCGATATAGTGAGTCATGGAGTGGAGTTTCGGAATGCCGTTGAAGTCTTTCCGTAGCCCTAGTCGAACAAATACCTGCTTATGGACATGAAAGCTGGTCCATGCTTCATCCAAACGCGAAAGGGACTCCTCAGTATGTGTTTCGAAGTGAGCGTAAAAGATGAAGTCTAAAACCGCTTGTACAGCTTTGACAACATCCGCTTCGGCACTTCCTGCGATCACTCCAAGAAACACCTTTTCCATCTGCTTATACTCATTACCCGTCCACTGGGAAACCAACGAGATCCCTCTCTTGAAATGGCAAGATTGGGATGGGATGGCATCGCACGGAACCGACGGTCGACCTCATCTTCTTTTCCATTCGCGCAGGCTGTGGCCCATTTTACGGTATGATCCTTGAACATACCTTTGTGCAGCTGATGCAGGAGATCTGGTGTCATGCAGAAAAAGATGTCGCAGTACGGGAGGTTCTTCCAGAACGGGTTGATCGCGTTTAGGCCAGCATCCTCAAAACCCGCAGGTTTGTATCCACCGGACTGAAGTGTTTCGTGGATCATCGACAATGTCTTGACTGGATCTCAAAGACACGGCGATTCAATTGGCTGGCCTTGTCTGTCAGGTCTCACAAGACATCTTGGGCAATGGTTTTGCCGGCAGCATGCAACGAGACATTGTTCTGGGTGGTCCGCGATGTACGCCGCTATCACTGGATACACTTTGCGGACACAGCCATCGGCACAGACCATCTCCACCCCTCTTTTCCTGCCTTGATAAGGGGTGCTAGAAGAGAGCGCATGCAGTCATGGAAGAGCTGATAGACGGATGACGAGCGTTTGGCCTTCGAGAAACACTCCATCTTTGATACCGGGAGGTAACCTATCAAGACCGTGGCATGAGACGAGGGAGATCTTCGCACAGCTTTCGAGATGTTTCCAATGCTAAGGTAAACAGGCCATGCAGATTTATCACCGCTAAATTTGATAGCTGCGTCTTATCGGACGCGAGGATTACTGGGACCAATGTTGCCCCTTCTGGAAGCAGTTTCTATACAGCCACCGTGAGTTTTCACTTCGTCATTTGTCCACCTATGCTGCGCCTTACCTGAACTTTCTCCCACCATGCCCCACTCCACATCTCGCTCAATATCGGCTTCTTCAGCCACTCATCCTCATAACGACGTTCAGGTGCGTATTGTAGGTGCTCTCTGAACATCGGGTTGGATAAGAGCTCACGAATGCACTCTATAGGGTCCCGCTTCCATAGCTCGAATACCTCCACACGTTCTCTCCCTTCCTCATCACGCTCATCGCCTACAGTGTCGCGGAGCGACTGCTGATAGACTGATAAACCCTAAACAAGGGTGAAGTAGATGTGAAGGGAAAGAGGAAGGGATCTCCAACGACGACAGCAAGGTCAAAGTCGATGATAAGCAGGCAAGCAGGCACAGAGGCCGGATACTAGCAATGCAAATGACAGAGTTAATAAGGTATCATACTAAGTTACATGCAGTAACTCACCTAGCAATGCAAATGACAGAGAGGTCAAGATGCAGAGCTAGGGAGGGTAAGGGCTACTATATATACTGTGGCTGGGTGGTCTGTGCACAAGTTCCCACACTAGGGACTGGAGTAACTGTGGGGCTGGAGTAACAATAGAACAATAAGGGACCAGGGTAGCTGTCAAAGACCAGGGTACGTAGAACAATAGAGCTAGAACAATAAGACAATAGAACAATAGAAACTGGAACAATAGAACAATAGGAACTGGGGGAATCCCTAACAATAGACAAAAGACAATAGACGGAAGACAATAGGACAATAAGGACTGGGGGAATCCCTGGGGAATCCCTGGGAAATCCCTATCAATGGAAGTTGAACAATAGAACAATAGCCTAGGTTGATCTGGAACCGCTCCAGATTGAGTCTAGGGTTTGGGTCTGGACTATTGATAAATAAGGCAGGATGTCACGTGACCCGGGTTAGGGTTAGGTCCGGTAACACTCCTAGCCGGAAAATAAGCGCTCTAGATAGGCGCCTAAGGCTGTAAACTGTTGACATTATTAGAAAAATCCGGTCTCTGTTGGACTATCCATGTCATACAGCTTCGAAGATCTCGCACTGCCATCCAGGACCGCGAGGAAGACGATTGATTTTGTCGAGAAAGCTTCGCTTGTCTTTAAAGGAGAGTGGCATCTGGGTTTGCGTCTATGACTCGTTATGAGACAATTCCGCAGCAAGGATATAGAACTACTCACCATCCCAAGCTTTAGGTACTTGTCGATCTCGGCCTGACTCAGACCGCTACTCATCAGCCACTGCGCCAACCCCCACTCCTCTTCACTTGCAAACGGCTCCCACAGCCCGTCCTCGTTCAAGCCTTCCTCTTCTCGCATCTGGTGTATCCTTTCAAAGAGGTTCGCACCTTGGCCGAACGATGCACCCGCATCTCTTGTGTCAAGATCATCTATGTATGGGTTTGTGGGAATGCCTCCGGCATCGTATCTCTCATTCGCCACCTCCTCGTCTTGCTCCTGCTCGAAGTAAGGCCCAAGGCTCTGCGCTGCTGTGCCACAATCTTCAGGTGAGTCAACTCTGTTGTCTTCACGGCAACGGGCCGTAGGTGGCAAATGGTTGTCGTTGTCGGTTGAGACTGACAACGACCTTTTTTTTTGTAGCCTTGCTTGCCACGCGCTTCGACAGGAAACACTGAGCTGAATGTGTGCCTTGATCCCCTGCACAGTAGGTTTCGTACAGCCGCAATGAAAGCATCGGTGTTGGCCAACTGAAGACATCAAGGAGCAGAGAGTGGGGGATAAAAGGTGAGTTTTTGAAGCTGCGACAGTTAAGCCGCGAAAGTGCCGCCCTCACGCTCTCACCTGTAGTCATGGTTTTAGGTGATCCGTGCAATTTTTCTTTAAATTGGGTGCGTGTGCGTCTCTATTTTCTCGAACGCCACGTCAGTCATCTCCTCACTATCCTTTGTCTCTGAGCCATGACCGGCAAGCGCAAAGCTCCTGCAATACAGGCTGGCTCAGACTCAGACTCTGGCCAGTCACACTCTTCGAAGCGCAGCTCGGAGGCCCAGAAACAACCATCACAACCTGCACGCCCCGCACTCAGACGAGAGCGCTAAAAAACCAAGAAGCAGCTCGATATAGGTGAGTTGTTCCACAGACTGGACAGTGTATGCTGACTGGCAGCGCTCACAGATCACGCTGAGCTTCTCGAGCTGTGCAAGAAGCTTGAAAATAAGAACAAAGCGTTGCGGCGAGCTCAAAAGGAAGGTAAGTACAGCTGTTACTTGCAATGTACCATCTTCGCCTCACCAATCAAACACAAGGTCCCTCACAGCGACAAGCAACAAGATTGTCATCTACAGGTGCGGGAATCAAGGCTAACCAACAGCAGGAGGACGTTGCGAGCAACAGCAATGACGAGCAGAACACCAACGAGCCCGACGACAACAATGCCAGCTGGCCTCCCGAAGAGGAAGATAACGACATTGTTAGCTACGAGTCCCAGGTACGTACACAAAGAAACTCCTGCTGCTAATGTCGAGTTTGTGGCTCCTAACCTGGAGTCAAGTTCCACTCTAGGGGAGTCGTTGACGTGGCCCAACCAGTCAAGCGATTGAAACGTCGCGCCAACGACCCAAAATCAGTGCAGACTCGGACGTTCGTCGCGCCATTGTGTCTGCCTGCCACACCTTACGAAGAGCCTGCTCTGGAGAGAAGCAGTCAGCATGAGGTAAGTCCAGCCACAGCACCGTGACTATTGCGATTGACTTCAGTTACAGTCTCTCGCTCGTCGTCATTCAAAGTCGCTGCCTAGAGGCCACTCGCGATCGCAGTCTCGTGGTCGCTCACCGTTTCCGTCTCGCCGTCGCTCGCCGTTGCTCTCGAGACCCCGTTCATTGTCTCTCTCTCAGCCTCGTTTGTCGCCGCTCTCTTGTTCGCGTTCGGCATCCCTCTCTGGTCCTCGTTTTTTGTCGCTGTCGCGTCCTCATTCACCACCAACTTCTCGTCCTCGGTCTTCATCCTTCTCTCGCTCTTGTACGCCACCGCTCATTCGTCCTCGTTCATCGCCACTCCATCGTACTCGCTCGCCCTCACTCTCACATTGTCAGTCGTTGCCATCACTCTCACGTCGTCACTCGTCGCCATCACTCTCACGTCGTCACTCATCGCCATCCTCTCATCACTCAACAACGCTCTCTCGCCGTCGTCACCAATACGCCCCTCCCAGCATGGGACATGACATGGAGTCACAAACTTTGACAGGAGGCCGTCGTCATGCAAGGCATTCTCCAGAGGCAGCCACCAGAAAGCAACTACGTACTGGGTCCGACACAGCACCACTTGCCCTGAGCACTGTCGAGTACAAAGGAGGTACCGCGCCGACCAGTGGTAAGCCAAAAGAAAGCAACTATACCAGTATCACGGCGACAATAATCGCGCAATCAATCATTTGTTACCAGCTGAAGATTTTAACTGAATCTGCCTTCCCAGACCACGACACGCAGCACGCTTGGGCGAGGACTGTATTCAAGACCAGCTGTGAGGAGGTTGAACGTACCTACTCCTGGGACGACGGTGCAGTCACGAGAATCTATCAACTGGTAAGACTAACTTCATACTTTATGAGTTGTTGCTGATGCCCAGTAGATCATCAGCCGTGCTTCTAGCTTCCGCGGTCATCTCAGAGATAAAATATGTGGCAGAATAGTCGAGACGTATGGACTCAAGTCAGACACATCAAAGGACGCGAACGCCAAAGCTAACGTGGAGCGCGTGGCATGGCTACTGCAGCCAATTGGAGAGGCTCAAGATGCCAATCGATATTGCTACGAGGTGAGTCATTGCAGCAACAGCAACTCCAGTATACATGCTAAGCCCATCTAGGAATTCGCGCTCGAACGCCCTCGGGGGCTGGCGCAAATTTCAATCATTCGTCATGCATTACAAGAAGTTTTTTTTCGCGACAGCGCATCTCCTGGCGCTGAGTTCCACGCCATATTCGACCCACTCCCACTCCCGACAATTGCGCTCCTACTTGCTATGGTACGTCATACTATGGTTGGCTCATACCTCTGCGTTGTCGATAATAAGAGCACATACAGGTTCGCTTTGGTCTGCAACGCTGGGCATCAGGGCGACAGGAACAGAAAGGCCACGAGTTCCGCGAAACGACTTACAAGCAAATTGTCAAACAGCACCTTGTCCAGCTCGAGGACTGGGCCAGACTGGACGCTGCCATCACCACAAAAATTCGCCACAGCTTGTTCAAGAATATACTGTGAGTTTCGGGTTGTCATGATCTGTTTTGCTGCATGTATCTCACACTATCCACCAGCCGCCTCGGAGGCATTGAGCACATACGAGACAAGCCTCTAGGTCTGTCGGACACCGCAAAGCAGAACGCGCTCCAGGACTTGGCAACTTGGGTTGGGGACGACGACAGCAACTAAAACCCCACCGACTCACTGATAAATAGTAGTTTCGAGTATCCTAGCTTACTAGTCGCGCGTAATAAATACATCGTCTTCTTAAAGCACTCGTGTGTGATCAGAACAATCAAGTACATGGGGTACGGGAGATACATGAGGCTACAAGAGCTACAAAACTGGTGCTACAGAGGACTTCGGAGTACTACGTTGCCGTGTAGTCTGGTATTCAGTATACGGAGTAAAATATATATTCCGTAGCACTACTAGATAGGGTACTTGTGTACGAGGGCTACAAATGCTACTACTTCTACTGAACTCCCCGTAGCCATAGACCTGTTTACTGATGAAGAGCGGTACATTTGCTACAACTCGCTCAACTGGGGAGATGAACAACTTATTCTTCGCTTGGCTAGACAGGCTGACTAGTCCTCCTTAGCAGCTCAGCCGTGATCCCGTGGCTTGTCCTGCATGTGTACGCTTCATTCTTTTCACGGTGGAGTAGGATTATGACCTTTCGTTGATCAGACTGCGCTAACATTGACGATAAGGTTGAAATCATGGTTTCGAGCAGCGGATGAGACCTGACGTCCGTCCGAAACATATAAAACTTGATTTGTTTTCACTAATGAGTACTACACTCTGTGCTTAGGGTGGATTCTATGACAAGCTGGACTCTAATAACGAGTGACTTGAATCTTCAGCATGAGTACACTATACGCCAGTGAGATTACCAGAGTATGCTTGAGGTGTACACCTGTCAGCAATACGATCTGGTTCATGTTCTATTGTGTCTCAAATACAGCACCTAGAATGAGATTATGATCTATTTTGTCACCATGCTTGGACGATCAGCATGACTTGCCTGACATGGATTGCCGGCTTAAACATGGCTGCCTTCCATAAAGAGCAAATGGGCGCACAACTAATGATCCCGATTCAAACGCACTGATGCTGTAGCCCAGATAGACAGTTGATGCTGCTTCTGAGTTTGAACTTGCACCGCCACCACTGGCCAGCACCTACACTGCAACACACCACACGTAAGTCTTTCTAATTCCAACCACCAACTTCTCAAAACTATGGCTACCACCAATATTGACACTAGTCTGCTCACATATGACGCCGCAGACAATGAGAGGCACCACCAACAGATACTCAATACCGCGGCGTAATTATGCTTCTGACACTCGGGGCCGATTCATTGGCCCTTACTCACCTGAGAAGTTCCTGAATGAGCTTATGCACATAAAGGAAGAAGTCCTTGTGAGGATGCCTCAAGACATCAAGTTCACTGTGCCTCAGTGTCACTTCAGTGGCGACACCCATCTTCTTGAGAGGCAAATCTACCAGGCCTTTGTCAGTCTCGTCACTATCCGTTTCCTCATCCGCAACACATGCTGAGTATACGGTTTTATTTCTATTAGCTGTCGTTCATCAAGAGATTCATGCTGTCGCCAAACATGCACTTCTTCATCTGCGTCTACAAGAAGAAGCCGGTCGACAACACCATACTACACCGTCCCGATATAGGAACGAAGGGCACCAAGGGATCAAAAGTCAAGAAGCATGACCAGGAGCTGAAGAGGTGCTACTTGAAGGAGCTCAAGGAGCTCAAGCTGGTACCTCCAACATTGCCACCATCAGTGAAGTTGAAGTCCGGTATTCAACCTCCGACAGAGGGTTCAATGACTTCAGACGTCGAATCACAAGCTGTCAACTGGTGTAGGGACTCGTTGCTGGTAGAGTTCGTGGCTGTCTCTTTTCAGGATCTCTTTTCCACAACAGAGGACATCACCAAGAAGCAGCAGGCCAGCGAGAAATCAGACACTCGCTTCCCGTTGAGGACCGAAAGGCAAAGCGCATCCGCGGACAACTCGCCCTCTATGCGAGCGAGATATTTGCTCATCAGCAGCGTTCCCACCTCTTTCAGCTCCTCGTCTGCGATGATACCACTCGCTTCATCTTCTGGGACCATTCGGGAGCGATCACGAGCGACTCGTTCGACTACACTTCAGAGGCAGGTTCAATGCTTCTCGCAGAGTTCTTCTGGCGCTTGAACCGCATGTCCGATGAGGCAAGGGGAGTTGATATCACTGCGCGGGGCGCAAATGACAAGGAGAGGAGCGCGTTCACGACAAGAATCCGACAGTTCATTCGGAACATGGAGGACAAAAACCACCGCCAGCGTAGTATACCAAACGCAGAGCATATACTCGAGGTGAGCTACCCGGTGTGCAGGATATCCGTCAAGGACGAGAAGTGTGAGGTGGAGATCTGGTTCAGCGGTCGTTCTCCATATGCACGTCACTATTGGCAGGGCCACCAGAGGATACGTACCCGTCGACAAGAAGACAAAGGAGGTCTTGCTCCTTAGGGACACTTGGCGCTTTGACCATCCCTTTATGAAGATTGAGAGCGAGGTGTACCGAATCCTTGAGCTGTATGGTGTCCCGCATGTCCCCAGCATCATCTGTGGCAGAGACGTAAAGGGTAGTGATGAGCAGACGCATGTGACGAGAAGTGTGGCATGGGCAGACACTCAAACGCTGCCAGTTGCGTATGGCGGTTTGCGCGATCATACTCATCACCGAATTGTCCAGAGACTAGCATACCCCATAGAGTCGGCAGTCGACTCGAAGGAGTATGCCACGGCGTTCCGCGATGCTCTCCTAGGTGAGCCTGATGCGCAATATGTTATAGCAATTGACAATGCCGATTATCGTTGTTAGTTAGTGATTGAGAAAGCGTCTGCCAGTAGCTATAAGGTTCTGCACCGGCACATCAGTATCGGGAACGTGATGGTCTGTGATGAGGAAGATGGCAGTACCGGGCTGCTGTCAGATTGGGACGATGCGCGTGTGGTAGTTCTAGAAGATAAACACAAGGACGAGCGACAGAAATACTACGGGGTACGCTGTCTGTGTTTCAATCGGTATAATCCTGCTAACCAGTGTACACCAGGGTACGTGGCCGTTCATGTCTATCCACTTGCTTCGGAAACCAAAATGCCGCACGAGATTCTCGATGACTGTGAAGCTATCTTCTGGACCATGCTATATGGCGCATTGCACCGGTTCAAGCACGAAGTTCCGCGCTTTAATATGTCCATCTTCAGGGAATACGACGAGCAAAAGAATTCCGACGGCACGACCATCCGCATCGGTGGAAGGAGCAAGATGGATTCGCTGCATTTCATCATCAGGGAGCTGCATTTCGCGAGCACACTCTTGCGAATCCTCTCCGTGATACTGGCTCAAGCACTCATTGATTACTACACGGCTCGAGACGAACTCGACTACGCTGAAAATTTTGATAGCCTCCTTCCTCCTAAATGGAAGGAGTTGCGTAACCGTCCCACCCTGTCGACCATACGCAAAACCTTCGAGGAGAAACATGCTAAGCTCAGCGATCCATCTTTCTGGCGCAGTGAATTTTAACTTGTTCTTAGTTTGGAGGGATGGGTCAGCGACGTCGTAGAAAACCCGTATTGAATTGTCCCCAGACCAAGCTACGCAGCCCTTCAAGAAGGACTTGTGCAGTACTTGCGAGGATACTGCCACGCCATCCGGCAAATGCGAATCCTTGTACTAAAGTGAAGGATCAAGACGGCGAGGGAGGGTCGCCACCTTTCGATAATGGAGACGTGGGCTGTACAGAAGAGGGTCCGAGTCGCAGCGAAGACGAGCTGGACGGCAGCCCCCCTATACCTGCCTCTCAGCCTATCACTCCGAACCTCAACTATAAACTGTCCTCTCCAGCTTCGTCTCAGCAGAAAGCCTATCTGGCTGCGGCAGCCGACTCAGCTCAACCATCCCATACTACATCCTCCGCCTCTCCCTCCAGACCCTTGAAGAAGCGGAGCCGTGACAATTCCGAAGATGCTGCAACTGGCCCTGCGGACTTGGAGCCACACAACTTTAAGAAGAAGATCAAGTTGTTCCTTGAAAAGCCGGCTTCCGTCTCTAGTCGTCAGCGGATCTCGACCGCTGAGCGGGCTCGTGTTCGGACTCGTACGGAGCACCCTCTGAGTGATGCACTTCAAGTAGGTGCAAGCCACATGGTCCTTCGTTCTCGGGGGAATAGCAGGGATGCGGACTGCCAAGGAATAGCGACTAGTTTTTTTTGTCGATGTAGTATAATACTCAAATTGCAACATAAATGTCAGACGCATTCAATCACTGTGGCAGATTTCTTCATTCGAGTTGACTCTATCGAGTGTACAAAAAGACATCACTCTTTGATGCTCGGCAACAGCTGGACGAGGTGTGCACGATTTCCTACCTATATGCCAAAATAACGCACTTGAAGCTGAGCATCAATGCATTCGGGATAAGATATTGGCGGCATAATACAGATATATACAGGAGTTTAGTCATAGTCATATAGTCTCCGCCAATGACACGGATTGTAGTGGCCCTTCGAGCTTCCAACGCCCTACACTAAATCATAGCAGAGTCGTCCCAAACACCCTTGGCAGTATCGCACTTGACGTCTGCAACGTACATCCGCAACCACTGAACCATCTCCTTGCTAATCTGGTGACAGCGAGTGAGGTCGATTGAATGCAACCGGTGAGGCCAGTTCGTGCCTGACTTTTGCTGCGGCGTGACAGGAACGTGAGAGAGGATGTGAGCGTTCGCGGCGAAAGCCGATGCGGAGGAAACGACTTTCGAGATTGGTACAGGCCGATTGGAGGCAGCGCTGGATCTCGCACTGGAGCTCGCGCTGGATATGGCAGCTGCCTGGGCAGCAGCAGATGCGGATGCGGATGAAGAGGCAGAGGAGATGGGGCCAAGTGGTCTGGAGGAGGCGACCGATGTGGGTATGGTCTGCGTGCCCGGGAATGCACGGGAATGAGCAGGGAGACGAGATTCGACGAAAGAGCGCAAGCTTTCCCATTCGACAGTAGTACAGCCCTCTAGACTGAGTGATGTCAGCTTTGGACATATCCAGGTCTGGGCGGAAGGAGGCGCTGATAGATGCTGAGTGGTATGGTCAGTACAACAAGTCGTCACACGACGAAAGTGCATGAATGAGTACCTTAAACAAGTTGGATGATATGTCCTCTACGTCCACTAACTCGAGGGAGACCAGAGATGGGACTCTCTGGAGGAAGCGAGAAAATTTGAGTTCGCTGAGGAAGCAGCCTTCAATACGGAGATGACGCAGTGGGAGACGAGTGAGAGATTGTCTGCGCAGATATTCCAACATGGGGGAAACGTTGTCCAAAAAGCACAGATCGACGTGTTCCAGGACAGGACATGACAATAAACGCAAGATCGTCCTGGTACGAAGCGTGCCAGAGTAATAGAACGAGGCTTTCACGAGGCGAGGCATATTGATGACCCTCGAGTCACTCACTCGAACTACCCTCTCGTTCGTCTCGTCGTATTCCGCCAGGTCTGACTCTATGGTACACGCACCAGCTTCCACGTCGGACATATTGCGGAGGGCGAGTTCCTCAAGGTTGGGGCACGCGCGAAGAATGCCGAGAGTGACGTCTATCGAAGGGGAGTAGCCGTTCCAATAGCCTCCGAGTTTCAGGACACGAAGACGGCTAACCAGCCGCATGTCCCATCCAAAATTGAATGATGTCAACGAGCACGACACCAGACTGGGAGTTTCTCCTTCAAAAACGGGGCGTGGCGGATTCGAATGGTACTGTTCCTCTGGCATAGAATGGAGTACTCGTACTGAAAACACTTCTAGTAATGGCGCAGGATCGGTGCATCGCATCAATGCGGCGTGAGCTTGAGGGCGATTCGGCACTGTCAACCGAAACGTCTTCCATCGCCAGATAGAAGTACGAAGGAGATCCATGGTGTGAACGATGCTCTCCGTTGTAACAGTCCCATTCTCCATCCTCGGGCTGAAGTCGACACAAATCTGCAGGGGAAAAGCCTTTGACCGCTCGAGCTTCCGTTGGGCATGGGAGAGCGGATGATGCACGCCGGCGACGATCCGCGTCCATAGCACGGGAGTGTTTACGGCGACCTCGAGCCAATGCCTGCATACCAGCATAAGCGTCGACAGCATCAGAGAATCGTCCTCCTCCATGTTCATCACGCCCATGACGAAGATTGACGCGAGCAACTCACTGGGTAGTCGCCTTACTGGAGATTGTAACCGCACCGCCGTCTCTAGACGTGACTCAAGTAGATCCCTCTCACTAAGCAGCAGCGCCATTCGGGATTCCAGGTTGCTCAGTGCGTTGCGAAGGTTGTCGATTTGGTTGACGGATGAACCTGAACCTGAACCTGAGCTTGAACCCGGTTGCACATAATACCTGCGCGTGTCGGAGAAGAATTGCGGCGCTGGCGATTCACGATTGTGATACAGGGGCTGCAGGGGCACGGAAGATATGGTCGGTGCGGGTTGAGGAGGAGGCGTCGGCTCTAGGGAATGCGCGGGCTTGTAGTCGTCGTATTGCTCGTAAGGAGGTGGAGACGCTGAGGGCATTGGTGCCCATGACCGTATGGGCCGTGGAGAGAATATGGGTGCGCCAGACGACATACGGGTCGTAACGCAAGGCTCTCAGATAGGCGGTTGTCCGTTCGCGTTAAATACCGCGCTCAAGACTCGGAGGTTCAGCCAAGGCCTATGCGTCGCCTCACTGATCCGTTCCGATTAGCTTCGCACAGACCGCAATCCTGGGTCCTGTAGCGAGAAGTCGAACACGAGTACTGTGAGGCACAGTCTGTGCGCTCTAGCTGTATTAGGGTTGGTGGACGGGGCTGCTGAGGGCGATCTGAAACGTCTGAGAGTGAGCAGAAGGCGACGATGGTGTCGCTGGTAGTGTGCATTGACAGACCTTTATGAGTACCTCGAGAGGGAGGAATGGAGAGCTGAGGGGTCGTCAGGGACAAGGTCGAAGCGTATAAAAGAGGCTGAGCGATCTCGCAGATAAAGACTTTTGTCTGCTAAGCACCGCCCAGCACACGAGGCGAGATGGATGTCCGCTGTCCATCGAGAGGTGACCTGCAACGTGGGATGGCGAGTGAGTCTGAGGACACGAGGAGCGCAACGAGGCAGATGGCGGCGGCAAACAAGATGGCCACATTGCAAACTTTGTACAAATTACTCTTTTCACTCGTCCCTGTGGTCCAACATGTGTGCATTAAAATGTTCCAGCATCAGAAGAGCACCGTTTGTTCGTATCGGTCGAGTGAAACCTCTCCGTTCAGTCAGCTTAGAGTACATGTATCAGTCTAAATCGAGTCTCTAGAGCTACATCCGTCGGAGACCACACGATTGTGCGGACGTGCCGGACTAATCACGGTCCTGGCGAGTTTCCGCAGTTTTGTAGTAGAAGAACTGGAGCAGGACCTAGTACCGACGGGGATCAGCTCTAGCCTACATGTAAGTACAGCAACCACTCACAAAGATATCCAAGAACACGGTCAAGCCGCTTCCTGGAGGTTGCCGGGGACCTGAGTGTCAGGAAAATATGGACCATGGAAGGATTTGTAATCTCACCAGCCAGCCATCCTGCGTTCGCTAAGACGTGTTTGAGGTCCAATGAGGAGGCCACAATCGATAACGCATACGTAGCGTTTCCCGCAATCGAAAAGATGAACAGAGCAAATGACAGCCCTTCACACTTTGTCTGGAAGTTTTTGACTGCAACGAGGCATGAACACAGGCACCATGATGTCGTACATATAGGAAAACCTACGGATCTGGGGTATCCTGGCACCGACTTCCATAAGGTCTCTCAGCATGAGTTCTCGCTGAAGCACAGAAAAAGTGGAGCTTACGGTAAAGTATAGCAGAAATCCACCCAAGCGTCTGGCTTTTCCATTCAAAGACTTCTTTGGGAGGCTCGCGGGGACGATCCCTGTGGATGTACTGGTCCACAGCCCACGCTACGGCTCCGGTCCCAAGGACGAATCCCAATGCGCCACCCCAGATGGCAAATTCGCAGAGCATGGACCGGGTCGCCTTCCTTGCTCCGTTAGACTCTTGCACATCCGGTATGAGCGGCGTCTCCTCGGAAAGCACTGGTGTAGGTGCACGCACACCCGGCACCAGAGGCGAAGACGCGAGCTGGCGGCCTCTTGACCAGCGATAGTAGTAGATCTGCGCTAGCAGAACGATATCGCATGCGGAATACTTGGAAAGCAATTTTAGTCACAAGGGCATAGGCCCAGATACCCATTGCAAGAGACTTACATATACAGCGAGAATTATGATAGTTGGCAAAAGGCCAGCGAGGACCGCACCCGAGAGGTTTGCAAGATCTCCGGCAAGCCAAATGTACACAAATAACGTGCTGAGTCCTTCACCGGACTTTAACTGATAGTTCTCAATTATCTGGGGAGAATAAACTACTATCCTATAGATACGATTGAGTACTGGACTGCTTCGCATATCGAGAGCAAAAAGTCTCACCAGCACGCTATGGACATCCACCCTAGCTTAGCAACATGAGCATCGCACTCTGCCAAAAGAGTGAGAGAGCAGACTCACAATACCACTAAGTTCTTCACTTCCGTTGAACAGCATGATGGCTGCTTGAGTTATTCCTGCAGTGTGGTAGATGCAGACTCGAAGGCCAGCATATTTCTCACAAAATATATTTTAGCGCCTTCTGGGCCTCGGTGTTTGCCGAATGCCGAGCCCCTCTGCCGGTGGCAGACGTCGTTGTTGCCGACTGCCAGTGCACCTTCGCTCTCACCGTACTGCACGTTCTTTGACCCAACAATGAGCGGCCAAGACGCGTTCAGAAGGTTCGCTCAACAAGTTCAGCGGGCAGGAGGCTCCGGTGGTCGTTTGCCATCTGGCGGTGCGTTTGCTGGCGGAGGTCTGATTCTTGCACTCATTGGTGGAGGTGTCTTGTTGAACGCTTCATTATTCAACGGTAAGGACGTTCATGGCCTTCGTTTGCTTACATTGCTGAGCCTTTCCAGTCGATGGTGGTCACAGAGCCATTAAGTACACTCGGTGAGTGTGGAGTTGATTCTGTTGTACAATCGTGCGCTGAAATGTCACTGCTCAGCCTCAACGGAGTAACAAACCATGTTTACCCTGAAGGCACACATCTCATGGTATCCACAGCAATGTTTATACACGAATGTGTTGCTAATGCTGCCATCAGATTCCATGGTTTGAAACCCCCATTGTCTTCGACATCCGTGCGAAGCCTCGCAACATTGCCAGTCTCACCGGCACAAAAGGTGGGTCTTGATGCTGTCTCTATCTATATCTCAGCCTCAAATTACGTCTCTAGACTTGCAAATGGTCAATATTACATGCCGCGTGCTCTCACGACCGAGCACGAATGCGTTGCCTACAATATATCGCGAGCTCGGTACGGATTACGACGAGCGGGTACTTCCTTCCATTGTCAACGAGGTGTTGAAAAGTGTGGTGGCGCAATTTAACGCAAGTCAACTTATCACACAGCGTGAGATGGTGCGTATTCTCTGCACATCCGCGTCATGTTCGTAGCCTCATTCGTGATATATGATTCCTGTAGGTCTCCAGACTTGTCCGCGAAAACTTGACTGCTCGAGCAAAACGCTTCAACCTTGTGTTGGACGACGTGTCTATCACACACGTTGCATTCTCTCCCGAATTCACGCATGCTGTTGAGGCCAAGCAGGTACCTCTTTATCTTTATTCAAAGTAAGCGAAATCTGACATAGCTTTAGGTTGCACAACAAACGGCATTCCGTGCGGCGTTTTTGGTAGAACAAGCTCTGCAAGAGAAGCAGGTAAGGAATTAGACTTACCTTTTGCTCAGGTTACTCAACGACCACTAGTCTATCATCGTTCGTGCTCGTGGTGAAGCCGAGAGTGCTGAGCTCATTGGTGCGGCCATGCGAGCGAACAAGGGCTTTTTGCAATTACGGCGTTTGGAGGCTGCTAGGGACATTGCCGCTCTGTTGGCGGCCTCCGGCAACCGCATAATGCTCGACTCGCAAAGTTTGCTGTTGAACGGTAAGTCGGCAGTCTTCCTGAAGTGCTTCCTTACTAAGCTGTTGTTTGTAGTTACTGGAGATGACCTGAAGGAGCTTGTGCAGGGGAAAAAATAAAAACTGCAATTTCCACGATCTCTCGTGTTTCGCCGGTCGCATATTTCGTCTATGGTTGTATTACGCATTGATGTTGCCCATCGCTCATTGAGCGAAGACCGGATTTATCAGTTTTTTTTTTCCACAACTCTGTCGTCACGGCCACGTTACTGGTCGCGTGCGTCACAAGCCACGTGGGGTGGTTCTTGATAACTTGGCGCTGAGCTCGGACGCGTCTGGTCTCGAGTATTTGCATACGTTCCTTCCAACTCATCCACTTTGTTGCTTGACCCACTCAAACCAATCTCACCGATTTCTAGCGACCGCAGACCGAGAATGCCTCCCAGAGAAAAGCCACCGAAGCGAAAGCACGTCTCAAACGATAGCGACTCCGAGGAAGAGATGCAACGTAGGACCACTGAAGCGAAATCAAAGCGAGTCCGCTGGGATGGCGATGTCGATGACCCAGAACATCTCGATGGTCCAGAAAATGTCGATGAATCAAGCGAGAGCGGCGACGACAGGGTAGAAAAGGTGAGAAACCACCGAACAGACATCCTTACGGTCTAAATCTGGTGATCAGGTTTGCCTGGCAGTGACATGCCAATAGTAAGTTCTGCGTTCCCGTATACATGTCCATGTCTTGAGCGTGCATAGCGGACGCATAGGGGGCGCGTATTACGACCCAGTGACTTCGAAAGTGTATGTGTTGGAGGATAGTCATGAGAGTCCTCAGTACGACATCACGAGGATGTGTGAGTGCAGTACAGGGCATCATCATCTTATTTTCATTCATTCTCTAACCCATTTGTAAGTGGTCGAGCAAGCTGACCCAGACGTACTACTTGTTAGTTCAAAGGCTGAAGATGGTTGCATTGACGCGTTGCAAACTTACAGTTGAGTAGCTCTCCTCATACTAGGGCGCATATACTCAGTTGGTTTAACGGTTTAGTGGACACTACTTCTGGTTTATTCCAAATAAGGCCTTTCAAGGACTTCCTCCCCGCGAAGGGGCGTGACCGCGTACTCTCGCTGCGGCTGTTGACCGTTCTCTCTACACACAACAATGCTTCATCCGAAGGAAGTTCTGACGCAGAGCCGAGGAATGTCTACGATTTTATGCGCAGGAGAAAGGAGGTCGCTGGGGATCCTACAACGCAAAAATGGAACGCTTCGATCAGGCTGGCCAACCATGCGTCGATTGACCATAGTCCTTTATGCGTGAGTGCTCTCACCGTTCCTACGTTGATATTACTAACATGTGCTCTAGCTCGGCTCCCTCGGTGCTCTGCTTGATCATCTCGCTCGCGTGCGCGCAGTGGGTGAGCTGGAAAATGAAGGTGTCGGTGGCCTCGACATTCGAGACATCGAAAGTCTTGCGTTGAAGGAAGTGATGCAGATTAATGCGGACGCCCTTCATTCTCTTCAGATATTCGACAATGAGAACCATGCATCTATCCACTCGGAGAAGACCAAGGAGGGGTTGTCGCTTTTCGGCATCCTCAATAACACAAGGACCTCGTTGGGCAGAAGTTTGATGCGTCAGTGGTTACTTAGACCGGCCATGTCTATCCCAGTCATAACAGCGCGACATGATGCTGTCACTTGCTTCATGCGTCCTGAGAATATCAACACCGCGAACGGGATGCATACTCATCTGAAAGGGATCAGGAACGTGCCAAAAGTGCTCGGCGCTCTGAGTTCCGGGAAGGCTAAAACATGTGACTGGCTGAGCCTCGTTAAGGTGCGGTCAGCGTGAGTACTAAATGCGCTACTCATGATGTTGTCAGTTTGCATTCCACTCGGTGATGCTTCGTGATGCGCTGTCTGAGCTCAGCAATGCCGGACATGTGGAAGTAGTGAAAAAGGTAACGTTCGCAGCGATTTAGCTCATGTTTACGTGGCTTACACAGCGCCAGCTCTCTGCTGCTCTCGATGTAGCCAGCTTCAAAGAGGTTGGTAATGCAGTGAATCGTGTCGTACGTGCAACCTCACTTGCATAAGATGATGCAAGTCTCTGAACAGCATAGTATGCAGATTGACTGGGAAGAGTCCTCCACGGCCAACAGAGTGTGTGTACGACCGCATGTTGACGAAGATCTTGACCAGTGGAAGCACATATATCATGGTATCGATACCGTGTTGGTGAGCTAACAAGTAGTGTTACAAGTGGTCCGAATTCGTGACTGACTTTCCCTTGCAGTCTAGCGTTGCAAAGCACGTTTCATCGACCGTACCATCGGATTACGCAACTTCCCTAAACGTGGTGTATTTTCCTCAGTTAGGTGAGTCGCAAACCAGAGTAACACCGCAAAGGAGCGATACCGAGTTCTTTACAGGCTTCTTGATATCTGTCCCCATGCTTGAACAGTGGAAGGACGGAGGTATCGACGTGTTGGACGGCTGGAGCTTTCAGGTTCGTCATTCTGACTGTAACTGAAGTACGCTCAGCTCACAGATTGGCCAACAGTTCTCGTCAGAGTAATTATTCACATCCCTGAAGTATTTCAGTCTCTTACTGCCTGTAGAGCTCAAGTGTACTTCAAGTCCCCGCACATGCATGGTAAAAGATGCATCATGCTCAAGTGCCTTCTCGTTTGATACATCTGACAGATCTCAACAAACATATTGGCGACGTATATCCCGCTATCGTTGGTAAGTCGTCTGACTTCCTTGGTCGATCAAGTGGCCTGATTGTAGTAGACAAAGAAATCGAGATCATCCAGAAACTCTCAGAAGACGTCATGGTATATGAATCGATTATGGCGAAGGCTTGCGATATCTGTGCAGAACTTGACTGTTTACTATCTTTCGCGGAAGCTTCAAGAGCCTACGATTTTCAACGTCCGGTAATGACGGATGAAAACGTACTCATCGTGAAGCAAGGAAGGTATGTTCCTACCCATTTTCGTGGCTCTACGTTCATTCACCGCATGTACGACTTAGGCACCCTCTTCAAGAACTAGTCGTGGACACCTTCGTACCAAACGATGTTTTCGTGGTTGGGGCCGACTTTGCAGGCGACATACACTCACTGCACGAGTTTGAGAATGGATCTTTCGGGTCGGATGCCGAAGATGATCGGAACAGCATTCTAGTTTGTACGGGAGCGAACGCCTGCGGCAAGGTGAGTAGCGTACTTCACTTATCAATGCCGACTTCTGAACATGGTGAAATATAGAGCGTGTATCTGAAGCAGGTTTGTGGACTATTCGATGTGTGATTTCCGTGCATGCGCAAACCTGACAGCTGCTTCTGAGATTGCACTGATACAATATATGGCTCAGGTGAGCTCGTCATCTGAATACGGAACGATAATATCTATCTCCCACGTCAGATCGGCTGGTAAGTAGCGTTCGACTCTTGCAGGAAAACCTGGCTCATTTGCCTAGTTTCGTACCCGCGAAGTCCGCAACACTGGGAATTGTAGACAAAAGTAAGTTATTCGAAATAATACCTATTCGGTCACCTAATATTCACGCTGTGTGCAGTCTTCACTCGCATTCAGACCCGAGAGTCTGTTTCGAAAGTGAGTGGTGACAGGTTTCCAAGTGGAACGATTGGGAATAACCGTCGCAAAGGTGCAATCAACTTTTATGATCGATCTCAACCAGGTGTCTCTGGCTCTTCGGAACTCGACTTCAAGATCGCTCGTATTGCTTGATGAGTTTGGCAAAGGGACCGTGTCTGCAGGTGCGTCAAATACGAATACCCGTTCTACATAGCTTTGAACCCTGTAAGATGGCGCGGGCCTGTTCTGCGGGATCTTGAAGCACTTTATTGGGTGTGGGGACTCTTGTCCAAAGGTGGTTGCTGCCACCCACTTTCACGAAGTTTTTAGAGACGACATGCTCAATCCGGCGGAGCTGCCCATCACCTTCGTGCACATGCAAATCATGCTGACGTCCAGCAGCGGAGAGCTTCTTAACCCCGAAGATTCGGACAAAAGCAACGATATGAGAGATGACTTGCAAGACTGTACCAAATTACTTCCTGGAGACCAAATTACGTACCTTTACAAGTAAAACATCTTTGCCCTTTATTGTCAACGTTATCTCATGCCTTTCTAGGGTCGCTAGGGGTCCCAGCCTTAATTCCTTTGCAGCTATATGTGCTCAGCTATTCGGGCTTCCGCGTGAAGTCGTGCAACGGGCACGATATGTCAGGTGCGGCTGTGTATTCTTCGTTGACGGAACGTGTATTATGACACTGCGTCTCAGCCACCTGCTATATACGCATGAGCTAGGCCAGCTACTGGATGAAGAAATGACGGAGCAAGAGCGTTCTGATTTCGGTGAAGCTGAAGAAGTTTGTCGGCGATTCCTGGCCTGGGATCTGGATGGAGGAAGAGAAGACGCAAGGGGCCCAGTGAAAGAAGATCTCAGCAAAGTCGTCGGTAGAGCGCTATCAGAGGAACAGTCGGAGCTTTAGGAAGTGCTTTCTGTTAATTGATGAGTTTTGTGGCACGTGCTGTACTCATCGAAAGTGGAATCACGGTTTTATTGAAGGAAGAGTAGATGACGCAGAAAATGCGCGCGGTGAGCAGGCTTACATTGCATCAATCCGCCGCCAACCCAGTACCTCTCCCCATGATTTCCACATGCGGTCTACTACGCGCAGTTTTTCTTGTCTCCCAAAGGAGGGGTCTTCCAAGTCTTTCACGTCTTGCAGGAAGCCTTCCCGTGTTCTTGAGCTTGATGGAAGATGTCGCTCCGCATAGGCTCGTAGTTGTGTGGTACCTAAGAGTAGAAGGCCAGATGTACGTGGCTCAACGGCTGAGCTCCCTTCTGCGGTGGAGCTAGCTAAGAGTAGACGTTCAATCCTCCTAATGAATCTTGAGCATTACTTTTTGTGTCATTTCCTTAAGCGAACTTACCGCATTACGGTCCATACACCTGCTCGATGACGAGGTCCGCCATACCGACTTTTCCCTCTATTTCCGAACCAAAGTGAACGCAAATACCCAGCGGTAACATAGGTAATAGTCATAGCGGGTGCAATGCCAACGAAGGCGAATGTGAGCTCCTGTGATTTCAGCAACTTATCAATCCCAGAAACAGCTTGGTTGATATCAACCTGACTCAGAGAACTTCAGCGACATTGCTTAGTGTAGCAGAAGTCGAGTTCACCTTGGCTTTCTGGATTTGAACTAGGAGCGTGCGTAATAGCGTGCCGCTTACGGCGGACTTGAGAGGGCTCCGAATGTCGTCCTCATAAATTTGCATCACAGGTGTCAGGTCACCGAGGCGGACTTGCTGTGAGAGGGCAGCCATCTGCTCAGGAGTGTAATTTAGCTTTTCCTGCGCCAATGATAATGTCATGCGCTCCAATGACTAGACGAAAATGGAGAGAGTGAGTTTTGTAACGTTATTGAAAGGAAGTATGCTTACATCTAAATCCGCCTTCACGCTCTCGTGTGTGATAATCATACCATTGTCGTTTCCAGCTCGAACAGTTTCCACTACATCGTGCAACGGAGCAAGAAGCCAATCTTCCCAAAAATGTTTCAAGGTATCAAATGCGTCATTCGCCAATTGTGCAAGACTCGCCCGTGATGAGTATGCCACTCGAGCCCCATATAGCAAGAGAGGTGGGAGGAAAACGATCTTGGGCCAGTTGAGAGCAAGGCGTGAAGGTCGGTTAAGGCCCAACGTTGTCAGATGAGAGCGATACGACAGACTTCGTGAAGGGATGAAGTCCGAAGTAATAACCTCGAGGTATTGGAGGACGTCATCTGACGTGTTTATCGGCAGGGACCTCGTATCCAGATGAGATTGAAATTCGGACGAGAGGTCTCGCAGAGCTGCCACGGAAGCTTCAGTTGTCCTGGCCGTGACGCAACGAGCAACGGACGTCCGCATGTATATTAGCTCTCCAATCAGCGTGGCTCGTTCATCTCTGAGCTTCTCTAAATGTTCTCTTTTGAATGAACATTCGTGTCTTGTGAGTTGAATAGGACGGTGTGCAGCGGACATGATTGTCTGTCGCACGCTCGTGACCAATGAGGCCAGGGCAGAAAAAGCGGTCTGCACTGCTCGCTCGGCAGATGACGACGACGGTAGCACCGCACGTTTCTTGCTTGGTAAAAGAGACGTTGGGTACGGCTCATGGTCTAAATGTGGAAACATAGCTATGGTCAACGTGTTCGGCTGTAAGATATTCGTTGTAGGGAACATATGACGAATGGAGGAGGGACTGAAGGCTGATAGCCGCAGTGGAAGACGGTGGATCCGTATAGCGTCAAGTATTGTATTGGCTAGCCTTACAGCGCGCGTGGGAGATGCTATGGTCACAATGAATGGGCATATGATAGACTGTCAGTATCGTAGAAGGCTCGCTAGTGTTTCGAGAACTCACTTTGTAACAGATAATATGCAGAGTTCAGCCGTGAGCGTTCTATCTCGCCCCACCATTTTAGGTCAGAGTCTGCACGACGCGCTTCATCCAAAAACTGCTCCAGGACCGCGAGATAAAAGCCGGCAATAACCTTCGCGACAATTGCCGCCTCCAAGGCTTGCTCTTCCTCGTCTGGAGACTGCATGAAGCCGCCGCGTTGCTGCAGATCGCGCACAGCTCGAGCGCTGGCCGCAAGGTCATCTTGAGACAACGGTACTTCGAGGTCTATGAAGCACTCTCGAAGGGCATTTTTGAGGGAGGTGGACGCTTCACTGGGCTGAGAGTAGGATGCCAATGAAGATGATGAGGAGGCGACGACCAGCTTTGTGTTCAGGTCTTGCTTGATTTCATGGATGAAGTTAGACATTCTGCACGCGCACAAGTATCTTGGGGTTAGCTAGCACGCTTGGCTCGTCGTTGTCGTTGTCGCAAGCAATGAAAACGCCTTGTGTCGGCGCTGCCTCCGACGTGATGGCGGCCATGACGCTACCGTGACTGTGACAGCGCGATCACGTGAATGACGTGGATAGTCAGCTCAGAAGAGTCACGCAATTTTGCCTCAATGGAAATAAATCCTGTAAATGTCGAAAGCGAAATAATACAGATCCGTGAGCCGGAGCTTACAGGCAACGAATAAGTCAAATAGTAACATCTGTGCAGTAACATAACAGTGCCCCACACTAATAGTTGGCACGGCAAATCACAGGCTGCCAACTTCCCGCGGACACGTTTCGCAGCTCTAGGATTACAAGATCCTCGAATCTCATATTGGTAACCCACCAGTCGGGAGATGCCTCTGAGGACTGGCTGTGGGACATATCCTGTATTTTAAAAGTTACATCACTATCATCATTGTGACAGCAGGAGGTTACTCACATCGAAGAATAGCTTCACCAGACGGGCAATATCGTAAACCAGTCTCGACTTCGTGATTGGCTGCCTTGCATTTGTGTGGTCAAAGGCATGCATGTGCTGTACCCAAGGTAAATATCCTGGCCACTACACATTACCGTCAGTAACCATCTAATTTGAGAAGAGACCAGATAATACCAGTATTCGCAGGGCAATTTTAGTTCCCGTCTCGCTCAGAACGGTCTGTGTTACGCCGTCAGGCATGCCGCGAAAATCCATCTCCAATGCACGTTTCAGCCGCATACCCCATCGCCCCTCGTCAGAGAACTTGATGGGTGGGCGCGGGTGAAATTGCCCAGCACCAGACGAGTACTGCTGCTGTGGTACGATCCATCCAGAGATGGGTGTCCCCATGTAATCGACGAAGGTATGGTGAGCCTGAACATTCCGGTGAGCAAAAAGTGAGAGACTGCTACAGACGTAGGTAGAGTGCGTACCATAGTAGGTTTCATGCTGTCGATGGAGGTGAGTGTGCAGATTTTGGGATGTGAAGAGCGGAATGCAGAACAACCACAGCCCTCAGCCCTTTAATCCTCTAGCTCTTTTCCAGTTCCATCTTTATTGTACACAGCGGTGATTTCAGAGTGGTACGCGACTGTAGACGTGCACGACACTACTCACCTCGAAGGTTACAATGGCGACCGATATCCTGACCCTTTCGGTGGATCACATACACTTTTCAGAGCATCGCCTTAGCCTGGCGACTATGCGCGGGCAATCTGCATTGTCTGCGGCATCTATGATCAGTAGGCGGAATGACTTCATGGTAAGCCTGAGATAACGATAACTCGACTCACTAAGGCTCGCGACGTACGATATCTGGTGGACCCTTTCCTCGTAAATGGATTGCACTTGTTCTTCCTCAGGGCCGCTTGCGGGTCCTCAAAGTTCCGAGTAAGTCGCCTCGTCACACTGACGCCAAAATGCCGGTGAGGGCGCAACAAAGAGAGTTGTTGGCAGGCGAAAAATTTCACACATATTCTCCAAAACTATTTTGTGACCATTCCTCGCCGTGTCGCACAGCATCGAGTGCACCTCGTCGGTGGATGTCTATTGCCGACAGATACACTATCCCTGCGCTCACATAAAGTACAAAGCCTGGTGAAGCATGTTCACATAGTCAGTCATACCATGGTCAACCTTCATCCAGTAACACTCACCGTGGTACCACCCATTGTACAGATTGAGGTTTGCAATGTCATACTTCCCGACAATTCCTTCGCCGAGTTCGCACCTAAATCATCGCCACGCGCCACGCGACATAAGCGCCCTTACTACGTAGTGCGAACGTATGATTGCCAGCAGGTCATCAGCCTCGTCAATGTACATAAACGCCTTTTTGCCTCTGAGAGTGCACCTTTTAAGAAATCTGCAGTGTGTGCAATACCTTTACAAGCTGCTATCGTACACCGGTACTTGGTTTGGCGCGCCATGACCTCCGCATAGTATTCCCAGGATGTCTGCTTCTGTGCCAGGCCTGACAATGATGAGATCACTACATGGGCACTGCTTGAGGTCCCGCGTAGTCACTATAGAACCTCTGCTTTGCCATGATGGTTATAAAGGCGCTTTGCCACTCCGCCTGGGGTTTCTCCAGCAACATCAGGCGATCTGGAACTCCTAGGTGCACCTTATGCCGGCTGCTACTGTGGTCAACGATTGACGTTAGCATGATTCTGTGGAATAGAACTAACACTTACAGGTGGTCGAAAACACTGCTTCCCGTGAAAGGCCGACGACTGCCCAAACAAGCGAGATGGGGACAGTGATATACGTGCGACTGCGCGTATTCTTGCTCCGTCATCTTGCCTTGAGCGATAGAAGCCTTATGTGTGTTCAGGGCCTTCACGTCACGAGCGCCGACAGTCTGACGCCGCTTCGCGTTCTTCCGACTCTTCCGCGTCGACGTAGCCTCCCGAGCCTCCACATCGACAACAGACTTCATTGTCGAGGCCAGCTGAGCTAGGGAGTGCCATGCGTGCCACAACAGCCACTTCATTTGCACAGTGTCGCGTTCTCCGTATTGTCTCCATTCCGCTGTCAGTTGCATACCGGCTGGAATCGAGTAGCAATCGACAAATTGATTGACAATATGGACGACGATACCCTCGGTTTGGACCTGTATGATGGACAATTGAAACAACTTCACTGAGAAGTGGATTTGTCGCGCTGACCTGATGCGGACAGCCTGCAGGTATCAAGATTGACCACCCCGGCTTCTGCGTTATTGAATACGGACGGACTCCGCGGTCACGCAGATGAACGAGGTCAGTGTCGCTGATGTAGTATTGCCGCCCGTGAATAATATCGCTCTCTGCACAGGGGAATTTGTTGTTTAAGAACTTCCGGAGAGGAACAGTGTCTTCTCTGCGAAAGACCAGCCAGGAAGGCCAGCTATTGGGGGACTTGTCCAAGTGAGCGAGCACATAGAACGTACTCGCAATGTTCATGCGCAGCGTCAGAGAACCTGTTTTCCGGATGGAGGCGGATAGCTGTACTTTGGGCCCTAGATACCAGATTCCAGATGAAGGTAAGAGGGACATTGAAAGACGTACCAAGGTCCGGTTTGTGAGCGCTGCGATCGTACTGGTTAATTGCATAGTGGGACGCAAGGTTGTAGAATCCTATCGGACTTGTATGGGACGCGAAGGGGGCCATTATAAGAAAGTGTGGATACTCAAGCGGCCAAGACTCCGCGAGAGTCTTGTTCTGTGGTAGTTCCTGCAGTGATACATTGAGTACGCGGACCTTGTCAAGTCTACCAACAAATAAACTAACCTCTATTCTGACCACATGGTCAGTTTTCAATCTCGCGGAACTACAAATTTGCAGGAATTGCCGCACCGACATCGCTTTCGACTTGGATCGGCCGCTATCATTGTGACTTCTGCGGTAGTATTTCGTGGCCCGTATTTCTTTCGTGCCATGGAGCATGTCGAGATTGTCAGGAGAGTACCGGTCGTATGTGGCTCCTTGCACCGGCTCGACGCTCAGCGGCAGTGGAATTTGCCACAAATGCAGAAAAGGTTCTTTGTGCGTGAGGTGTAATAGAGGTATACTACCATATCTCTCTGCATCAAGTTGGCACTCTGTCATGAATGCCGTGGGTGGCTTCTGCGGCTGATCCCAGGCAGGAACCTCTCTGACTGACTGCAAGATAGCCTGCAGCTCAGCCCGTTGGATCCTACTGCATGCATGCATGTCGTGCGCGCATTTTACATATGCCTGCGTGGAGACTGACAAAGTTCTGTCAATCAGATGCATGTATCAAATGAGAAGGGAAACCTGACCGTATTCTTCATCTTCCTGAAGGTGTTTAGCCTCCTTGTAGCAGTAAATGCACATTTCCTGAGCGCAAATGGAACAAAAGAACGAGCCGAATAAAATCGAAGTGTTGCAGAGGTCTACAGCAAGCCAACTCAACTTCACAGCACCAAGAGTGAGAATAAACAGACTTGCCGCATGCTACGAATTCTTTCTCGAGGTACTTGAAGACGACACAAGGCGAATACAACTCAAGTACATCTAACTCCTCAACGAGCACCGGTTCCAAAGCTTTGGCGATCAAGGACTACTGCTGCGTTTGCCAACACGTCGAATGGTGATGTGCTCGTCGTCTCACCTGAAGCTCCCTTATTTCTACCTCTTGCGGGTTTTTCTCGAATACCTTGGGGTATAAAGAGGCAGCCGGCTGGATGCTTCCCTCATCAAATCCAGCTAACTCTAATACGCCGGTAGAGGTGTGTCGTAGCAAGCGAAAATCTAGGCAGGTCATGTTCAACGAGGCAGAACCACTGCGTTTCCAGTAGACTCGTCACCTTGAAATCGACATGACTCGTCTTCACTGTAAGCAGACCAGCCGCCACATATCAAGCACGAGGAGGGCAGTTTGCTACCCTGTGGTAGCCATTCTGTATCCCTACAACGTCCACTCTGAACGACTAGACAAGTATATATTTGAGCTGTGCGATCACCGCTTGTCACTTCCACGTGTATAATACTCACAGGAGTAAACCCACTGTGACTCTTCCATCATGTATTATGGTATGACAGACAGCTGGCGGTGCTAGTCACTCGCAAGTCATTGCACGGTGGTGGGGGTTTGGCGTTTGTCAGTGGCCAAACGCGTGTACGATGTGACAAGTCGCGTTTAAGCCACACATCACCAAATATTAGTCACTAGAAGTGTGACGCGCCCTATCCGGCGCCGCGGCCACAACCTCGCTCTCCCGACTTAACGATGTCCAGTGATGGGGCACCTACCGCGGAGGATAAAGCAAAGTACGATGCAGCAAAGAAGGACTTGATGCATGCTTTAGCGAAAAAACGAGCCGCAGATAAGCAACTGGTGTGTACCCAACCATACCTACCGCATACCATACACTCAATTCTCCAAGGCGGCATTAGAGGTGCAAATATACAACTTGGAGACCAGCTATCTCGTGGATTCGGCAGCCCACAGCGGAGGAAACATTATACAAGGCTTCGATGGATACCTGAAGAATCCACCAGGCGGCCGACGGAAGTACGAAGTAAGCGAGGCAGATAGGTTATTCTCGAATAGTAGTATGTCCTACAAGAAGGTACGATGAACGGCCGCTTTGTCTAATACATGCGTTGTGACTTCCTGTATCCAGTCACTCGAGCTACTTGGAGAAGGCGAAGAATCTGCGGCGACAGGAGAAGACCAATCACGCATGTCTACGCCGGGTCTTACGACCGTTGTTTTACCTGCAGCTAAGGCTGCTGAGATGACTGCTGCACAGCAGAAGAAGCATCGTGACAGGGAGTACCAGAGAAAGAAGCGTGCAAACGCTGCACGCAGAAGTGCGGCTCTCAGCGACGAGGAAAGCGTCACTTCAGCTTCTAGTCGTCGGCCGACGAAGCGAGCAAGGGTGGCGGACGATGACTGACATGGCCGTCTTCACATTTGAGCGGAGGTGCGCATCTGTAGACAAATATGAAGGTGTATGTATTTCTAGAATTAACAAGCGCACCATTGCTCATATGTCCAGCGAGCCCAGGAACTTCTTGATCTTTAGCTCGTCCGCCTCTCCCTCACCCTGATCAGCAGCTTCAACGCATCGCACGACGGCTATAGTATGCTTCGGCTCCTTGCAGCTTATCCACACGCGGCCATTCACGCCGATAGCAACATCCAGAGGAAACTTCGATCCGAGCAGAGGAAGTAGGAAGTAACTGGGGTCCAATAGTCTGAAAAATGACTTGGACATGCGCAGAAGGGTTGACTAAGATAGGGACATACTGTCGACACATTTGAAGACTGCATCTCGTCATGAATCCTCCCTTGAGCTCACCGAAATCACCTGCTTTCCGTGTTTGCGCATCGAAGCATTCCAGCTCGGGTTCCATGTCTTTGTGTGCCAATGATACTCGAGCATATACTAGAGAACCAACCTGCGGAACTCAGTGTATACAAGAAGGATGATGATCGAGATACATACTTTGAGATTTGGTCGGTTTCGCTTTGTGGCACCTTCGAAAGCTAGGCCATCCAAGGATGCCATGTGCGCTGAGCCTATGTCGACTCGCCATCCTTCACCACTGCGAGCAATGACAACTCCAATAACGGATTCTTGAGGTGCAGGGACATACTAGGACGCATCTTTGAGGATCGCTGGGAAAAATGTGCGAAATTGTAACGTACTCTTCGAGAATTACCCTCTATCCACCATTGTTTGTTATTTGCTGAGTGCCTCAACTTGCCCGCTTTAGTAGACACGACTACGGTCTCCTCTCCAACGTTGGATACCTGCGACAATCCTGGGCCAAGTTTGAGATTGACATGTTTCGCAGGGACGAATTCGCCTGGAAGTACGTAGGTCATCGTGGAAGTCGAAATCGAGCTGCGTCAGCGTTTGTTTCCATCTTATCTGTGAACCATGAGCACGTCTCTGCTACGAGATTTTCCTGAGTTGTCGCATTTGACGTAAGTCCACTGTTAGGACGTCGTTGCAGTGATTTTCACACCATATGTGGCCCGTAGGAGAGAGGACATAGAAGACCTTCTTGCGGATCCCACTTATTTTCAAGCGATCTTCCACTCCTTAGATAGAGTGAAAGCTCTATATCAGAGCCAAGCAGAGCTAGGACTTGCAAATGAGTCCATAGCAAGTGAGTCAACTGAACAAAGTGACTTTTCTTTCTGTAGGTAACCCTTTCAGAGAATAATCTCGCTCTGCAGGATCATCTTTACCAGCTACGAAGTGAGACTAAGCAGGCCTTCGACGACGCGAAGCAACTGGAAGAACGCTGGAAGGAGCTGGAGCGTGAGCAAAAGGAGGTGTACCAGGCTAGTATAAACCATATAGCGTATTTTCGCGAAGCCTCATATGAACTCAACAGCGATTTACGCCTCAATTTTTGCTTTTACGACTGAAACACGCTACTACCGCGCAAGACGAAGCTTCAGAGTCTCGAGCATCAAGCTTCGTGCAAGCATCGCCTCATCAAGAGACTGCGCAGAATGGCAAGGATGTGGACGACTTTGTCAAGGAGTTCAGGGAGATGAGGAAAGTATACCATAAACGAGCCATATGGGGTGACAGGTGGACAGCGGGAGAGGTTGCATCGACTCTATCATGTCCGTTCTTGACTTCGTCACCGTGGAACGTACTGATATCCTGTTGCACAGAGTGACATTCAAGTGTATGATGTTGTATCATATTATATGCTCCTCAAGAGACATGGGCCGACCAAAACGTTCGCCTCAGACGTTGCTGGTCGGCGCGGAAGAACACTATTTCAAACCGTCGCACCCTGTTTTCTGACATACTGTTGTCATTTCTCCAACATTGGGACGATATTTTCCCCGTTGCGTTGCCACATTGCATGGTGCAATCTCCATTCGAATAGGCGATACGCAAGCTGAGGCAACTTGCTTACCACCATTTCAAGGAGTTTAGTCCGTGTTATCAATTCGCAGCTCATAATTCTGGTGCTCTATCTGCGACCGTTACACGGCAACCTGATACGATGTTACCTTGCGACACACAATTTTGAGAGACAAATTCAAGTTGTGCTACCGGCGGCGCCCTTCTATCACCCTGTTGTGCATGTGAGTTGTCTTCTTGGTGGATGTTTCGAACGTTGTACGTCAACTGACCTGAACCAGCCTAGGAACAAACCCTCACGAGTTGCACATAGGCCCAAACCAGGACACGGCGTGTATGCTCTACTATTCAGCCCTCGTCATATGTCGCTGGTATCACCTAATGAGCCTCAATCTCGGCTTTGAAAGACGTTGCGCGGTGGAGGACGATCCTGACGTCGGCGTTCTACTGCGACACACGTCGCTTTTAAACCTCACGTTATACACATTGGGTAAGTTGTCCACCACGACACTGAGAAATACTGTCCTTTACAGGCAACGCTCAATACAGCGCGTGCAGATGGTTTGATCCGCAATGCGCTGCAGTTGGCTTCTGAACGGCATCTAGGACGCCCTTAACCTCCTGAATTCTTGCGTTCTGGTCAATGGAGAACTCAATAAACGTTCAAGCGATGGGCCAATAATACTAATATGGTCTCATGCGCAAGTATAAAGCATAGCTTGTTCTTCTCTCACCAGGACAAGTGCTTTCCGAACGCAAAAGACCTTGCATCATGAAAACATCCTTCGCCTCGCTTTTAGCTGTGGTCATCCTTGCCAGTTCTGCTACGGCAAATACTGTATTTTCTGTAAGTGCAATCGTAATAACATCTCTAATGCATATGGGACTCACGATATGTACCTGTTCATAGTCGTTCAAGGTGAATGGTGTTGAGCAAGGCCACGGAGTTGCTGTTAGAGTTCCCGCTTCGAACGCAGTACGCACCACTGCTTCATCTGCGCATTCAATGAACGATTAGGTACCATTCTATACAGCCTGTGACGGACTTGACCAGCAACTCCCTCATTTGCAATACCGGCTTCGAAACTCCTGTGTCTCAGACTGTTGTCACAGTCCCAGCTGGCAGCCAATTCACAGCCGAGTTCCACCACACGTCTGCAGGCTATGTTGGACCTGATCCTAGTGACCCCCTTGATCCTACTGACAAAGGTACAATCATGACTATTGACCTGAACTTGAAAGTGCTAATATGATGAACATATCGCAGGACCAATCCTTGCATACATGTGAAAGACAATCAAGTAATCTATCCTCAGTTAAATGTCACTTACGGATGCTATAGGGCTGCTATTCCGTCTGCGACTCAGACCAATGTAACAGGCCTCAAATGGTTCAAGGTGAGGTTTTTGTGTAGTTGAAATTGGGATTGCGCGTTCTGATGCAGCGCCAAAGATCTGGCAAGATGGCCTGACCGCAAGCCCTCGTCAATGGGGCTCTGACAGGCTTTTCATCAACCAGGGGAATGCTACCTTCACTATCCCGTCTTGTATTCCAGCCGGCCAATACCTCGTACGAGCAGAAGCTATCTGTGAGCTTATCTTGTGCATCCCTTGAGACATCGCTCACAATACCTTCTAGCCCTCATAAACGCGGAAACATACCCTGGCGCTCAGTTCTTCGTATGTATCCTAATTTTTTAACGGGAAATGTCGTTTTTAATGGCATGGACTGCAGATGAGCTGTGCTCAGATCGAGGTCACTGGTGGTGGACATACCCAACCAGCCACCGTCAGCTTCCCTGGAGCTTATACATGTGAGTGTTGCGTACACAATTGCAGGTCCATGCGTGGGTAACATATTTTGACTGTCCTGCAGCATCCAGCCCGGGTATAATCACCGACATTTACTCTGACGCGACCTACACACCGCCTGGTAATATATGACCTTCATGCTTTCTGCGCTGCGCCTAACAGACTTGATTGGCAGGTCCTGCCGTATTCACGTGCTAGGGAGTACAAGATTGTAGTGATAACGCCGTTTGTTTGGAGACAAGCTTTACCAGAAAAACACACCGAATGCCTTCTGCTTCTGTACGTGACCTATATAGAACTGTTGGTTCACCTATCCTCCGTCGACCCTCTGAGTACCGTTAGCGCTGCCGATTTGTATCGGTATTGTGTTGGAAAAATTGGTCTGTTGGCACTCATTCGGGGTCATCACGCCGTGCGCAAAGTGTCAGCGTGTCAACACGACAAAGACCGACGTGTCGCGTCGCGTAAGTATGCGCTTGTTATGGATCAGGTGACCTTCTCGACGCCGCCATTGACGTCACGCGTGTGTTCTCGGATTTGAAGGATATGATAGGTCGGACTCGGATGTGCGGGTTGTGCACTGCAGCGTCTCCCTGGTCGGCATATAATCTTGAAGCCTCGTTGTCCCGCTTCTCCATTCTCCTCCCCTCTCACCACTGCCATGGCACAAGAGCCAAAACTATTCGTAGTCCCTCAATTCACGTCGAAAGACTACTCATCCTTCTTCCTAGCTGGTGAGTTCACTCCAAAGTCAGGCTCTCGTTACTATCTCTGAATTCGCTGTGTAATTCAGGTGCGATATGCTGCACGTACGTATGCAACCTACAGGCTTTGGCGATGAGAATGTACATGCTGACCACCACCGGGCTGCAGAGCTACACATGGAGCAATGACTCGTGAGCACTCTAGTATCTTGTGCAATAGATGATAGACTGACGGCTCGTAACTTGTAGCAATTGACGTTGTCAAAACGCGCATACAAATCGACCCAGCGTACAAAGGATTCTCACTTCTCTCCGGCACACGATACGTTATCGCTCAAGAAGGAGCTTCGGCGCTTCTGACCGGCTTCGGTCCCACCGCGGTGGGCTACCTCGTCCAAGTAAGTTTGCGTATGAGACGCACCAATTATCGAGCAGCAGAGCGTGGTGAAGTATACTTAATTTGCTTCATAGGGCGGAGCAAAGTTTGCGGGATACGAATTTTGGAAGAAACGGTTTGTCGGGATTGCCGGAGATCAAGACACCGCCGTGAAATACCGTACCGCCATATACCTCGGAGCGTCAAGTACAGCAGAGTGCGTGAGCGCACTCATGAAATGAGAACGCATAGGGCTCATGATGTGTTCAAGGTTCTTCGCAGACATTTTATTAACCCCTCTAGAAGCAACTCGAATCCGCCTCGTCTCTCAACGCAACTACGCAACTGGGCTGGTCTCGGGTTTCACGCGTTTGTTGCGCGAGGATGGCCTCAGAGGCCTCTACTCTGGGTTTCTGCCTATCCTCTGCAAGTGCGTAATACATGTATTTCTCCCATCGCTCCTTCCTGTTCTAAGCTGATTGCAACCATCTACCTTTGTCAGGCAAATCCCATACGCGATTGGACAATTCACTGTGAACGAGTTCTGTCATGAACTGGCATTCCGCAACATGTCAGACGAGGCACGTCTGGGCTTGAGTTCTACGTCCAAATTTGGCATTGACCTCGGAAGTGGGGTCATCGCTGGTTTCGCTGCTGCCATCCTCAGCCAGGTGCGTTATTTTCCTCATGCCCTTTCCGCCGTTCTCTTCTTGAGGCCCACACGCCGCGCAAGTCCTTAACAAAGGACATCTTTACTGAAGAACTTTGTGTTTGTTCACAGCCGGCAGACACCCTGCTCTCACAAATCAACAAAGGTCACGGTCCCACTGGCTCAATGCCCTACCGCCTCAAAGTCCTTGCGCAGGAAGCAGGCTTCAGAGGGTTGTTCGCTGGATTAGGCCCGAGGATGGTGATGACGGCTGGACTAGTGTCTGGGCAATTCTTGATGTATGACGGCATCAAGCATGGTCAGTGTTCTTTCTACCAGCTGTTCATAGTTTGTGATCGCGAATGGCTGTATGCTGACTTGATTTGGGGGTTTGATCCAGCGTTGGGTGCTCCGCCGGCCCTCGAAATTCACAAGGAATAAGTTCACGCGCGGTTCCTCAACTGTCGGCTTTCAGTGGCAGATTTCGAGTTTGGAACGTGGTTTAGATTATGGATAATGCAATGCTAACACTTGTATAGACTAAGTTCTTACCTACTTTGCGTGTATGTATGTATCGAACTTCCAATGTATAGAGAGACATTCCTGTTGCTTGATGTTCTTATTCTTGACTAATGAGTATCCGAATCGCCTCACCGGACAACCACGCTAGAGCGTATGTCTGAAGACATCGTGGGCATGGACAAAGAGCGGCGGCCGAAACAAATTATCTGTATTCGTCGACACCATGAAAGCGACAGAGCCGTCGAAACAAACGATTGTAGCCAGCCGGACACAAACCCCCAAACTAAGATTCAGCGACCGCACAGAGACTACGTCAAACTGCTCGCCAAACTCCGACACGTATGCGCTCCTGAGCGTAGGCAATCTGGAAGTATACAGCCGTGCGTTAGATTTGGGACTTGGCTGGCAGGACGGGAGCACCACCAAGAAAACGAAAAGATTGACGTACCAGCCAACCAGTGCCCTGAGCGCGGCAATGGCTTCTGCACTGCTCGGAGGATTGGCGAACGACGCCTGCACGACCGCCGGTGGCTGCACTCGCTTGCCACTGACGTTCAGCAGCCCGACCCAGTAGAGACGTGCCCCAGCAGAGTCCCGGCGGGACCCAGGCTTCAGGCCTTCTAGCTGAGACGTGTTACCGTCGTGGACGGACGACCAGTTGGGACTCCACTCAAAGTAGAGGTTTCTGGTCGCAAGGACGTCGAGTGCTGCGCGGCATCGGGCCTTGTCAGCGGGCTGAAGGTAGAACAGATCTGGTCAGCAAACAAAACAGCAAACAGCCGGGCAGTCAAAGAGTCGAGAGGACGTACAGTGATGGAGGCCATGGATGATTGTGATCGTAAACTGGAAATTTGATGGATGAGAGTTGTTCGGAATTTGGTGCTGGTCCAGAAAGCTTTCCTGTGAGCTTTTATACGGTGGCCTCGGTTGAGCAGCGTTTAGTAACCAGCCTGAGGCCAGCCTAAGGGAATTGGGCACGAGGCCTCCCATAATTGTGATTGTGGGCTGCCACCAAGACACAGGCTACCTGTCTCATGCTTGAGGATTAGCTGCATGGTACACTCATTCAGTAACGAGGAATGAAACTAAACGCACGCAGTCCGCAACGGCTATGCTTGATTAAGCATGCAATGTTGTCTTGGGCACACATTGTGCAGGCTTGCAGACTGTACGCCTCTCTGCGGCGAGCGCTATCAATCCGGCACTACCACGTCCATCCATAGCTACATCGGATTTGCGACCTCGTCCATCGTGCGACAATGTGGATCCGGCACTAGCACGGTCAGCTAAAGCTGCAGTACACCGGGAATAATCACACCATCGGAGTAAATCAGGTACACGCCGTCGGTGAAGAAGAAAAGCGAGCTGGGAATGTGCCCTACCTCCGATAGACCTTGAAAGTGCCGGTGGTAGTGTCGGTGCCAACTTCCTGGAACCTGTTTTCGGCATAGAGCGCTTCGGGTACATACTTACTGGCCAATATCCCGGGTCGAGATGTCGCGTCTTCCTCTCGAGCTCACCAGTATAAAACAATGCGAACCCGATTCCCGATTCCCGCAATTTTCCCTCCCGAGAGATCTAGCAACAGTGCACCGACCCGCACGTCAACAATTTGAGCTCTCGACAAACACTCGTAACGTGCGTCTTCCAGACATGCTTCGAGTTGAACAAGTCGCGAGACAAATGGTAATGAGCGAGCGCATCTCCCAGGAGAATTGGTATATGTATCTGCATGTGGTCCAAATAGGAATGTATGTAAATACTGTCGGTAAGAAAAGCAAGGTAGGTATGTATCAGGAGGGGTTTACTACAGATGAGCGACGCTGGCGTCAAATTGACGAGCACATATAGATTAGTATATATATGGAGAGGAACGGATCGGGGACACAGTGAGTGAGTGCTGAGTGTGGGTGCATTGTAGATGTAGATTGTAATGAGATCAGAGCGAAATGAAGGGGGATGACAAAAAACACAAAAATAACGGGGTAAGAGGACACAATACAGTCGGACGAGACTCCAATTCGAGGGCACAGAGATATAGAGTAGGATAGAACAAGCAAGAGAGTGAGTGTTGGTGCATAAAGTACGTCGAGATGATCGAGGTAGATGGTGCAATGTTGGCGGAGAAAGCAGAGTAAACAGAGGTGAAGCGGAAAAGAGGTGCGATTCGGTCGGATTAGATAATCCTCGTATGGATGGGTGAGAGCGTCCTTCATTCCGGGCTAATAGGCATGTGCGAGCCATCGTACGAGAACCCTACACACCGTGCGTATCAGCAAAACCGACTTTCGCATCACACGAAAAAAATTCACATACCAGCAAATTGTGCCTGTACGGTCTGACTCAGTTGGCTCCCCTCGACGACACTATCCAACGGTTGTTCCGCCGTAAACACCGTGTCGAAATTCGACACGTCCACCGGACTCGTAACGCTCGGTTTGAACGGCGGCTGGATCTCTTTTCTCAACAGCTTGTTGAAATCGAGGTTCTTGGCGAAGAACGGATGCTTCTTGATCTCGTCTGCGCCGTTCACGCCTAGTCGGTGGTGGGGGTCACGCGTGAGGAGTCCGGTCAGGATGGAACGTGCTTGTGGGCCGATCTCGTCGCCAAATGTCAGAGGCTGTTGCAAGATCTTTTGGTACATGGCATCGGTGTTGTCTGTGGGGTATGCAATATGAGGAAAGCGAGAACCAATACATGGGCCGACGAAGGTGCGTACCGTCGTAGAATGGAGGTAAACCCGAGAGCATCTCATACAAGAGTACACCGAGCGTCCACCAGTCGATCGTCTTGTCTAGAAAGTAGATGAGCAAACAAATAACGACTTTTGTTCGATAATAAGATCCTCACTGTAGCCCTGACCTGCCAGAATCTCTGGCGCAAGATACTCGGGAGTACCGCAGAACGTGTTAGTGGTGTCTGAATCCTTCATGTTGAGCTTGCAAAGCCCGAAATCACAGAGGGCGATATGCCCGGTATAATCGAGCAAGATATTCTCAGGCTTGAGGTCGCTGTGACGATACCATAAGCTCAAGTATAATGACTACCACGATCACAGCAACTCACCGGTAGACGACGTCAAGCTCATGTAGCTGCTCAAGTGCTAGCAATAGCTCTGCACTGTAGAACCGGCTACGCTCCTCGTCGAATCGCTGTTCTCGTTGCAAATGGTGGAACAGCTCTCCTCCATTGACGAACCTGCTCTAATCATTAGTTTAACGCCGCTGGATCGAAAGATGATGGGACTTACGCTAATACAAGGTACAACTTTTGCTCGGACTGGAAACTGAACTTGAGAGGCACGATGAATGGGTTGTTCACCCGCGCCAATACAAGACGCTCCGCGAGAGTGTGTGTGATCTCTCCTCTCTCGACGATATGCTGTTTTCGAATGGTCTTCAGGGCGTAGATACGAGAGGTATCACGCTTGCGGACTTGCATGACCTACATAGCAAGGGTGCAAGCCATTAACAGGGCCAGCACAGCTGTGATGCTAACGCACCTTTCCAAAGCTGCCCTTTCCGATCACAGTGATCAATTCAAAGTCGTCAATAGTCAAGGAAGCGCCCTGATGGAAGAGAACGAGACCTCAGTTTCAGCACGCATGTCAATGGTAAAACGGATGTGCATACACTGAGTGGTTTGAATGCCAGGCCAATCTGGATCTTGCCTGTGCCGCCAGAGAGATTGTACCACTTGTCCTCGGTGGGCATGTCGTCAAAATCTGGTGTGAACCTGATTCCCCCCAGAAATATATCGTTACCCATGTCGTCTCCGAGACCGTCGCTTCCACGTTTGGGCTCTTCCTTTCGGAGGTAGCATTGGATAGAAATTTCTGACTGGCGGGACACGTCGCTAGAGGGGGTCGAGTGATGTGAGTAACGCCACTTCAACGAAAGACATGCCGTCAGAACGCTAACTCACAAGTTGGTCTCATACATGTACAACGGCTTCTGCAGGTCCCCTCCCAACGGTGTGATCAGCACCTGATTGACCTCGAACTCCATGACGAGGTACGCCAGCCACCAGCATTGCGTCCTCTGCACGCTGTCTCGATTGCTCTTCTTGCTCGCAAGTCGCTGCTCGTTGACACTTGAGGGCGAGACCGATGCGGCGACCTTGGCTTGCTGGGACTTGAGCGCCGCCTGGACGGCAGGCGGGACGTTGCCACCAGGCACGCTGAGGTCCTCCGCCCACAGCACTCGAATCGCCAGCAATCCTGGACGATAGTCGGGTTTTCCATCAGGGTTACCAGGCGTCGGTGTTGTTGACCGAGGAGAGGACTCCTGCACCGAGAGCGATTGCTTGGACTTGCTCTTTCTGAGTTTCCAGGACATGGCGTGTCAAGGGAGTGGCACTAGTGTTGAGGATTATGAAAGGATGAAAGAGCCAAAGCCCGCTTTGTGCTCGACTATGGGAGGAGAGACGTGGCTGTGGGTGGTCAAACGAAGGGAGTGAACGTAAGCAAAGAGTGTATGAGCAAGGCTAGTAAATAAAGTCGGCGATCTGTCAGATGCAACTCTGTCTCCCAACACCAATTAGGCAACTGTCGTAGTCAACAGCTGGCCACGCAATAGATGTCAAAGAGAAAAATTGCGAAGTGTGTAGTGATATTAGCCAATGGGTGCAAGTAGTGCTCGTAGAGGCCGTCATGAGACTGCACACTCCGTATCCTGGGTGCACTTCACAGCCTTGCGAAATTGAGCATAGGTGGTGTAGACCGTGACCAGGCACAGTGAAAGACTCTCAGGAATTTCTCTGCGGATCGCTGAGGCTGAGCTCCTGAGAATGCAAGTGAACTTTACGGTGGTATGCATTCTACAAACGAACCGACTTCACTCTGATCACAAGAAGTGCCGAGCTTACGGATACATTGTATACGTACAGACCTCATAGTACAGGCTTCTGCTGTGGTTAAATATATTTAGCTCTACTGCCATCGCATAAAGCAGCTGCAGCTCCAAGTGCGACTCATATTCATACATGACGGGACCTCCAAACGCCATCGACACGAGCGCTTTGATATCGTCTGCTTCGATGCCGTTCGACTCTGGCTGACTTGGCTTGGCTGTAGGTAAGAAGATGCCAGGTTGACCGATGGGCTTGACAATGGGCACATCGCTCCTTTGGTCACAGCACATGCTCCTGCCCCAAAGAGCGTGGAACCTATCACGCACTTCTTGGGGGTGGTTGTGGGCCCTCAGCAGTTGCTCGATGGCACGCCAGGAACTGTCCAAAGCTCCAGAAACCCACCTACAATACTCATCTGTCAGCTCACGAGCGTTGTGAAATTCAAAGAAATTATGCGTGGCAAGAGCTCAAAGCCTCCCCTGCATTCCAAGAAAAAACAAGAGTTTCTGTTGTCCAGCGGGCATGATCATGTGCGGATAGAGGGTGCGGAATTGACTGGGACCAAAAGGACGCAAAAGCACCTGTTGTACCGTGTCTCAGTAGACATGATCGTAGTGAGCGGAAACATCGCGACGTACTCATTGCAAGGGGAGTCGGCCTTGACAGCGGACGCCGTTAAACATGTGGTACGTGCAATTGGAGTCAAAACAAATACTCAATGAGCTTGATGCCTTCAAGAACGGCGAATCGGCAAAACACATTGCTCCAACATCCTAGGTCGTGACTCAGGAACATATTCGTGGTCAGAAACTTGACGGCTTACGAAGTAGTCGTACGTGTTGTCATAATCCTCCGGCACGTCTGGCCTCTTAGGCGCACCAAAATGATGAGTGAAAATACGGCCTGTAGGTCACATTCAATACGATACGAGGATTTCCATTAATACGCCTTACCACCCACTCGAACAATCCTCTCCACAATCTGGCAAGGAATGTTGAGGGATTCGAGTATCATAGCCGCATACAGACCCGCAGCGCCTGCGCCAATGATGCACACGGGCTTCTCTTTGCCTGCTTGGAGCTGAGAGGGGATGTCGAGTGTGGCACGGAGGACGTCCGTGGGCGGCGTACTGCTGAGCTGGTCGCGATTGCGTTTTTTCCATGACGAGATTGGCGCGAATCTTATAGAGATTTGGCGGCTCGTTATTCATCTTGTTGCCTGGGAAGGTGAAGGGCTCTGTAAGATACCTTTGTGCGAGCTGCTGCCCTCTATATAGACTAGATTGAAGTGCCCCTCGATTCGAGGACTATTCTTGCTGTTAGTTGCTCGCATTACATCTGACAAACAAGATAATTCTTTGCTTCGTGGACAGCTTGTGTGCTGTCAAGCAGAGACGGCAGACGTCGCGAAGAATGGGATCCATGCTGTTCAAAGGGGCCTATGCGTCGGCGACGAATATTCACCTACGTGGCCTAGAACAATCACCAAGAGACTTTTGTGGTGGAATCAACGTCGTCGACGCGCTCACGAAGACGATGGCAGGAAGCGTCGATCTATCAATATAGGCCTACTTGAGCAATGACCCTGAAGCTTTGTTACACTTCTGTTCTCACCCGGTCAAGTCATAATTCCGAGCGACATCTTTGGCTCTCGTGCAGCTACTGAGGCCGCGAAGTGTACTGCCGGTGAAGCGACACGTGGTCCATCGATACATCGTGAGCTATCCACGGTAAAGCTGAGCGGTGTGGAATGAGGTAAGAAGGACTTAGTACACCACGATCACAGGCCGTGGTAGCGCTGATAAAGGCGCCGCGAACTTGACACCTCCAATGACTCATTTCGTCCAGTCCATGGAGGTAACGAATCTCGCGAAATGCAAGAGGTCAAGAATGCATTGTATACGTACAAATTCTATACAGGCTTCTCCTGTAATTAGATGTATCCAAGCTCCAATGCCATGGCATATCGCAGATGCAGTTCCAGGTGCGACTCCGATTCCTCCATCACGGGACCTCCAATCGCCTCGTCATAAGCCATCATATCAGCGGACACGGACGCGGGTGCTTCGACCTCGCCTGCTGCTTCAATGTTGCTCCACTTCAAGTCAAAGAACGGCAACGCAACCGCTTTGGCCGCAATCGAGTTGAAAGCCACGTTCAGTTCCGGCTGGCTTGGCTCAGCAGGAGGGAGGAAGACGCCAGGTTGGCTGATTGGTTTAATGACCGGAACCTCGCTCGTTCCCTCCCAGAACTCGCTCTTGCCCCAAAGAGTGTGGAAATTGTCAAGAACATCCTGAGGGTAGTTGTGCGATTTCAGGAACTGCTCGACAGCTCGCCAGGAACTGTCTAGAGCTCCGGCGACCCATCTACCAGTCCTACATTAGTTCACAATCGCAAACAGGTTCAGGGCTACATACGCGTGGCAAGAGCTCAAAGCCTCCCCTGCAAAGAACAGTTTCTGGTGTCCAGCGGGTGCGATCATGTGCGGATAGAGGGTGCGGAATTGACCGGGACCGAAGTACGCGAAAGCACCTGTTGCACATTGTATCAACAAAGATACTCGTTGTCAATGAAAACACTGCGACTTACCCATCGTAAGGGGATCGTGAGTCCAGTTCCACGCAAAATAGTCCCCTGGCTGGTACAAGCCCTTGAGGTACTCCACAGATACATTGTGGAGGTCTGCAAGATCACGGAACACCAATTCAATCAACTCAGGGTCTGCTTTGCCATCGCCGTGCATCATTGCCCCGAGCCTTTCGGCGTCTTGAGTCCAGCAGTAGCTAGCGATCAGGACGTTCGACTTTATCGGCCCTTCAGGATAAGACGGGTACACACTAGAACGGCATGAAGGTCAGTGAACTGAAGATGGCGTTAGAAGAATCCACCGCTCACGTCGTGCGAATCGGCATGTCGGTGGAGCTGCAAATGCAATGTTCTCAGCTAACAGCTACCTGTGGTGACTCTATAATTACCCACCTCTGACCGCCTGCCAAATTAACTTGCTTCTCCCCAATTTCGAGCTTTTGCCACCACGGCTCGGAGAAACGGATACCGATCTTGATCGACGGTCCGTACTGCAATTCACGGATAGCGGACCACTGTCCGTAGTTCTGGTTGATATTGCAGCCTTTGAGGTCGATGAGGCCGAGTCGAGGCAACGGAACCGTGGAAATGACGGCGGAGAACGGCTTCTCTACCAGGTCGGTCTTCGAGGGGTCGACCACTTTCTCCTCTGCAGACTTGCCAAAGGCAGGCTTAGCCGCATCCGCTTTGGACGTATCCTCACTTCCTGGCTCTGCACCAGCTTTAGCGCGCTGGACAGCTGCGGTAACAGTGATATCGTCAGGGTTCTCGTTCGCACTGATCTTGGTGGCAGCCAGGTTGAAATGGATGGGGGTTTTCGTCAAGGCACGCTGCATGGCAAGCGGAAGCTCTTGAGAGCCTTTGCTGTGACGAGTATCAGCGACTATTGATTTACCCCGGTATAGTCGTGCTCACTCAAAGCACTTCCACTGGATTATGTCTTCCGAGTCTGGCTTCTTCTTGTCCTCTGTACCTTCATCTTTCTGTCCAGCGTCCTCTTCGAACTCTTCTTTGGTCGGCCACTTGAAAGCAAGCGACTCTAGGACGATCTCAGTGAGAGCACGGTCGTACGCGCCGGTCGACATGTTAAAAGTTTCGACATAGTTGATGACCGAGTGCGGAATCTTCATGACGTGGAACATGTAGGTTCGAAGGGAATAGTTATCGCCTGCGTCAACCATGAGCCTGACCGCCTTGCCCAGATCGTTGGGGTAGTCGACGAAGAATTTGCGGAACCTCTTCAGTGCTGATTTGTACAGGGCGTCGACGGCCTTCATGGAACGGAATTCTAGGGGAACATAGCTGAAGGCAACTCGTTAGAGTATACGAGTGCAAATGAGGTAGATAATCGTACCTCGTGACCTGGTAGGGATCGGGGTGGGTAGCATTCGGTGGGCCTTGATAACGTACGCCGTTAAACATGTGGTATGTCTGCTTGGAGATGGCATCGTCAAAGTGGTAGTCGATGAGTTTGATACCTTGAAGACGTTTCTTGACAAGATCAAACGTCCGTTTCATGAACGGCGAGTCGGGGAACCGCATCGCTCCGACATCCTGATTGTGCATCAGAGTCAACATACACAACACGAAGTTGACGACTTACGAAGTAGTCGTATGTGTTGTCATAATTTTCCGGTACGTCTGACCTCTTAGGAGCACCAAAATGATACGTGAAAACACGACCTGTAGCTTTACAATTAGTCAAGACGGTGTTTGCGGAATCCTAGCGCTTACCACCGACACGATCACTTGCCTCCATAATCTCGCAAGGAATGTCGAGGGACTCGAGTATCATAGCCGTGTAGAGCCCCGCAGTGCCTGCGCCGATGATGCACACAGGCTTGTCTTTGGTTGCTCGACGCTCCAAAGGGATATTGAGTTTGGCGCGGAGCACGTCCATGGGCGGCATCTTGATGAGCTGGCTCCGAAGCTCTTTCTCCCAGTCATGGATGGCACAGTAGGCGCGAAGGTGGAAAACATTTGGCTGGTTATCTTTCATCTTGGTGGTTCGACGAGGTGAAAACACTACAGATGCACACCCGCGGCCTGGCCCCTCTTATACCCCGAGAAGTACTTACCTCTCCATTCATCGTTTACCATTCATACTGCAAACTGTCTGCGTTACTTCTGTCGTCCGATGGAGCACAATGCTTCGGCATTTTTTGCAAGGTCCTAATATAGACAGCGAAAGCCGCAAACACAACAAAGAATGGAGGCTATGCTGTCCAAAGGTGGACCTGTGCCTGAACTAAGATGTGGAGGTCTGTGCATCAGAGACAGATGCTCACCAACGTTTATGGAGCTCTAGCCTAGAGCAACATCTGTTCCATGCCTTAGCTGTGACACTACAAACGAGAGCCTTTGCACGGCAGCAGCACTGGAAATATTCATGATCATTTCGATGAAAGATAACGGATCTAGAAGAATCAGAACAAGGCGTTCAGACCTAAGTAATGCGTCCACTCAGCACGAAATTGATGATTGCCATCCTTAAGTAGCCCCACCTTGCCATCTCCAGCACCAGGCTGCCGTTAAGCGGCATCTGAAATACAGAAACTTCTACATCTCCTCTATCACCGCGACAATGCGGTAGAAGGAGCGGGGGGCGTATTTTGTTGATGGGCCATGGAGCTGCAGGGCAGGCGTGGTGCCAGTTTCGATTCGGGTGTCCTCCTTCAGCCATCAGGGGTCGTTCAAGCTAGCAAGAAGCTGTCTCCGCTGCTCGGATTCGGCATTTGCCAACCTCGCGAATCCTCTAGAGCCTCGACCAATGAGTGCCTTCATCCTCCGCATATCCTCATTAGCCCGAACGTGCGCTGCCAACGCCGCCTGGTTATGCGTCACTCGTCTCTTCGAGGCTTTGTGTGGTCCTACTTTCTTTGCCTTCAGACCGATACCAAGACGATCGGATTTGAGGACAGTGGCTATTGGGGTGAGGAGTGGCACAGAATGAGGCGAGGGATCCATGGGAAACGATGAGGGTTCGCCCGACACTGCCAATACGTCCTCCTCGCCCGCAACTTCGTCGTCTTCATCAGAGTCGGAAAGCGTCAAATCAACAACTTCGACATCACGCATCTCGCTGATCTCGCCATCCGGGTCCAGCAGTACTTCGTGCCTCTCGACCTTCACCTTCGTTGTTGCCGGGTTTGATTGAGGTATGGACGAGGACATGCCTGGCTGCATCTGCTGCGCTAGACGTGGCATTCTCCGACGAGCGACGTTCGCGCCTAAGCCTTCTCCCTCACTCCACCCACTCTGCTGCAGCATGCCCCATCCTTTGTTCGAGGGTCCGAGGGCAAGAAACACTGGAGGTGCAACTGGTTGTTTCGACACTGGTGGCTCCCGAGCTAGAATATCTGCGAGTGTCAAAGGGGGTGTAAAAGGAGTAGAAGTTTGTTCTGAATGCAGTGCTCGGGCGATGAACCAGTTGTTTTTGTCTGCACGTAGCGATGCGACTCTAGGTTTGAGAGCTGCTTCCGAGTCCGTACGGAAACTCCTGCTCGTCGCAGGTAAGGCCTCGTCAATCTTTACGCCGGAGACCCTGTCGCCAGCACTAACCCTGAAACTCGATGCTCCAATCTGACTCCGCCTAGTTAGGGAACGATACCATCCGCCCACATCTTCCTTGGGCTTCTCAGCTGGCGGCTGCAGGACTGTTCGATGGAAGCCACCTAGCATGTTATTGACTTCATCGTAAGATACGACTGCTGGAACAAACCGAGGGGCAGCAGCGAGGCGACGCTCCGCACCGAACGCTGACTCTGTCTGCCATGGATCTTCCTCAGGCTCTTCAGAGTCTTGCAATGTCAAGTGCGAGTCCGAAGTAGTCGAAGTCTGCCCTGTGGCTACTTCTGAGGCCGCTCTATCCTCTGGATCATAGTGAGAGCGAATATAATAGGTTACAGTGGCCATGGAGATCGCAGTGCGTGAGTGAAGTCGTTCAAGCTCGCAATTGTCAGCGCCAATGGCTTTGTGGCGCTTACTAAAACGGAAATTTCTTACATGAACCTGCAAGTGCTTCCTCTTGACCAAGCTGAGGTTCGTTCTTCCGTCTAACCTCCACAGCGCATATAAGCTTTTGCCACTGTCAATATCTGAACTAAGTGGGTCTGGAAACAATTGGTGGATGACTTTCAGTAGGACCAAGTTTGGATTGTCCGCCGTCCTACTCCCGCGCGTTCCCACCCAGGCCTCTTCAAGTTCAACATGAATACGTCGCATACGCAATTATGTTTTGACTTATGTGAGGACCACCGCCAGTGTGCGGTCCGCCGGGAACATACATTTTTGCGGCACGCTCCCGCATGACCGCCACCTGACTGTAATGCTACAGCGTTTCTGCCTTACCACACAATGACTGTACGTACGCTCTACTCTTCCATGTCGTCGTAGCTGACTATATTTATGGGATGGAACAGCGATAATGCGGTTTGGTGGGTCTTCTTTCACTAATTCAGGCATTTTTTACCCACCCGTTTCATGAACTCCCTGCGTTCGGGCCTGCTCGTGACGCCATCGAAAAATACTCCGAAGTTCTTTCCATGAATGCTATCACATCCGCATCCATTCAAACTCAAGTCTCTTTTTCAGTTGCTTCTGTAATATGGGATCAACTGCATGTGCCACAGACCAGCAGACCTTTTCGTAGCCCATTTCATTGACCTTCTACGTTCCATCAGAAATCCCACGACACAGGTTGAGAAGCGGGGCCGCTCAGACCTTTACGCGATGCCTCGTGCTGCCCCGCACGGACCTTTATAAACTTAGATATTAAAAAAAAAAAAAAAAAAAAAAAAAAAGCCTCGTGCTGCCCAACTCAGACCAACTCCTACATCAACTGACCTCCAGACCTCCTCGCTGCCTCAAAGGTCCTGCGATGGCGGAGTGAGCTGGGTGAAAGGTTCATGCTGGACGAACGTATAAAACCAACTAGGATATGACATCGACTTGCTATTCAGGTCCTTCAAAGGTTTAAGATGTCTCCAAAACCGATGATGTTCGCGCTCCTCTCGCTTTTGTCCTTCAAGCCTGCATTCGCTGCGCCAATAGCGGCGGCCTCCTCGACCAACATCATCTTGAAGAACTTGGCTTTGCCCAGATACTTTGGTGCCGCAATGAACACGACGTTCTTGTTCAATGATAAGGCGTATACGAAACTTATTGATACGCAGGTATGCTCCTCCCATAGCAATCTGCGTCTGTGTTGTTGACACGCGGTTGTCTAGTTCAGCGCCTTTACGCCTGAAAACGAGAGTAAGTTTTGAATAAACCTCTCTGTTAAAAAGGAGAGCTGACTCTATATGTCGATACAGTGAAATGGGAGAGCATCGAACCCGAGCCAAATCAGTTCGATTTTGGCCCTTTCGACGAAATCGTCAACACGGCCGAGAGTCTTGGCGCAAAGGTTCGAGGGCACAACTTTATGTGGTATGTTAACTCCGTGTTTCTCAACAATCATGCTGAGGGCGGCTTTACTTCTTATGTACGTAGGAATAACCAGCTACCGCCTTGGGTGAACACGAGCCTGACAGCCACGGAACTAGATAATGCCCTGAAGAACCACATCACTAAGGTTATGGACCGCTATCGTGGGAAGTTGTATGCTATCGACGTGGTCGTACGTGCAGTCTTGGTGTCTGCCGATCAGATTGTTGATACTCGAATCTGTTGTGTTGTAGAACGAATTGATTTCAGACAACACGCCCAACGAGACCTTCAAGCAAGGCATTTGGTTGACAAAGTTCGGCGAGGATGCAATTCCTAAGGCGCTTACCTACGCTCGTGCGGTTGACTCCCACCCCAAGCTTTAGTATGTTACGCTCCTTTGACTGTACTCCCATACTGGTGACTCACTACATAACCAATAGCATCAATGACTACAGCACTGAAGGCATCAATAGCAAATCTGATGCCCTATACGGCGTCGTGCAAGGCTACATCAAAGATGGCGTTCCGATCGACGGCATTGGCTTCCAGTGCCACTTCAGCCTGGGCCAGGTGCCCTCTACGCTGCAACAGAACCTTCAGCGTTTCGCTGACCTCGGACTAGACGTCGCCATAACGGAGCTCGATATCAACATCGGGACGGGAAACCCGCAGAACGCGACGGCGTTTGCGATGCAGGCGCAGGATTATTGGACTGTGGTGAACGCGTGCACAAAGGTGGAGAGGTGTGTGGGTGTGGTGAGTGGTCGACACTATCGCATTCCGAGTTCTGTCTATCGAGATGTGCTGGGCCAGTGACAATCTGACGATATTGTGTGTACGTTTAGACGACTTGGGGTGTGTCGGACGATCATTCGTGGCTCCCCGACGGGGCTGTATTGCCCTGGGATGCGAACAAGCAGCCGAAACCGGCGTTCTACGCGATTGCAGATGCATTCGAAGGCAAGCCTGAGCCGGGTTTGCCATCGACGTGAAGTAGATGAAAAGGGACAACTATTATAGGGGACCAATGTTGTATATTATCTGCAATGTTTGGAGGTGAGACAGTGGTATAGAAACCATGTTGAGTGTGTACTTCCTCCGCCAAAGGAGCTGCGGCCGACATCGCCGAGCTGCTGGACTCGCTACCTTTGATCGACACCGAGTCCTCTGAGGCCTAGCTATAGGGAAAGGTTCCAAGAATGTCTGAGGCCGTGCTGACTTTGTGGATGTCCACTCCCGTTACTCCACTCACTCTGATGTCGGCGTCCTCCGCAGTATCAATCTCAAGCGAGCCGGGTATATACGTCGCTCTTGTCTGTGCTTCTGGACGTGGTAAGTGCGCGATTGTCCAGCCCATCGAGCGATCCTACGACCCTTTGACTGGTGCTGCCAACGTGAGTAAACAGTTGCTAATTTCCAGAGCTAGCGTCACCGCTCACTAGTTGCGAAGTTTTAGCTGGACGGCCAGGATATTGGGAAGATCAATGTCAAGGAGTATAGGACGAAAATCGCTCGCGTGGCTCAAGGACCTACTCTTTACGCTAGCAATGTTCACTTCAAATTCTTGTCTGGTGCGAATCAGCCCAAGTCAGAAGTGACGCAAGGGGAGATCGAGGAGGCTTGCCATAACGCCGGCATCCTCGAGTTTATTCAGTCTCTGCCTGTTCAAGCCTTCGCCAGAACATTTGTTGCGAGCGAAGCGAGCATACATTGATAACGGGGTGCAAATCCCACTTCCTGGCGTCTAACCACATGCACCAAGCGCCAGTTCTCCTCCTCACATCCTCAGTCGATATCTCTTTCGTTTTGCGTCCAAAAATGAATTACAAACCTCAGACTGTACTTTTGAGTCATATCACAGCATAGTTGAACCTTTGACTTGCATATACTGGGCATGGTGTGCTGTTCTCAGTGGCATCTGCCTTGGCCGGTACTACACAACTTCACCTCCATGAGTCATGACTGCCATCTCTGCCAAACCACCTACTCTTGACCTCAGCAGTTTAACTGTGCTCTCTAAACCAGCCTTGAGCCCACTTTCTGCCTTATCCATCCTTGTTGTGCTGTTGAGAGGACCTCTTCTCGGTTTTCCACTCCAGCGCCGCTTACACGCGCAGCGCGTTGTCTTGGCCGTCTCAAGCCTTTTTATATTATGGATTACGACCACGTTCCCTGTTTACACATAGATTTCACCTTGAAATACTGCGTAGCGAGCCCGTTCGTCCTAACGATCCATATTATGTGGCTTTAATACCGAAGTCAGTGGCAAGGGCTCGTGATTGTCAGGTGGTCAGAAGCGTAAGTCTCTCCCTGGTGCTTGTTTGAGGACACGAATTGTGATGTCGTCTCTCTAGAACGAGTGCCCTTCTCAACAACCGAAGGTTCGTTTGCTGGACAAGACCGCCTCTGCCCTCAACTCGAAGTTGGATAAAGTAGAACAAAATGCTCGTGATAGAGCTGTGAGGGGTTGAACTGCTATTGCTATCGCATCTGCTATCCACGATGTAAACCGCGGATCGGGTGTCACTCGCTTTTTTCTGCCTATGCACGGCGTCGATTAGTGCTGACTTGTCGGTTCAGCTACTTTATAAAAAACGGTGCCGTCAAGGAGTGTGGCACTCACGACGAGCTTTTTGCGCTCTGTGAGGGGTACTACGAATATGTGCAACTACCAGCCCTCTACTTTGTGGTGCTTTGAATTTCGCTCTGGTGCCTTTCAAGGCCATAAATGATAGGATGTAAAACCTCTGCATACGGACTTTCAGGGCACTGCTATCACTGCGTCACTCGTGGTTTCCAACAACGTCGGGTGCTAGTAGAACTCAGACGCAGCGGTGACTGTTGCTTCCCAGATCAAGATGACCGCTTTGAAAGTGCTTGCGCCTTCATGAGCTGTGAAGAGAGATGTGGGGTATATGTAGCAACGATGTATATCGATGTCTGATCAAATGCATATGGTTGAAATCAAGGTACGCATTCGTTATCTTTGAATGTAACTCGATCAATCTGTGGTTGATCAGTCGGGACCCTATCCTATGCATGAGTTTGTTGCCGAGTCGACACGCAACTGCACAGTGGACTCAAACACCACCCGGAAACCCCTCGGGAATTGCTACTGTCACCCCATCAACGTTGCATAGCCCCGGTACCAATTGTCTGATAAGTTACATGTTTTGCAAGTTGTGTACAAACTATGGGTGTCAACTAAGCTGTCTTGCAGTGACTCTGACTTGGAGCGCTGGCGTGCTGCGTAATACGTATATATGAGTCAACGAGGCGGAACCTGGAGCGAGTGACTCGGTCAGCGCAGCAAACACTGGAGTCGTACAACTGTTGGCAAAGGAAGATGCAGCCACAAAGCTTCCAAGGGCCGAGCGTCGTACGTGTATCCCATCCGAAAGCTTATTTGTTTTTCATGTTGTGCGATGATCAGAAATGGTACATGCCCGCGCTCCACGGTTTAGCAGAATATCACGCTGAATATGGGACTGGAAGTAGTATTTTTGTGAAACACGCTGCAAGTTGAACGTTGAAACTGCGGCCATCTTGCACTTTTCACTGTGCTGGCAAGCGCAATCTTGCCTGCATATTGATGGGTGTCGGCCCGTCTGCGGATGTCAACTGCGCTGTCATGCTAATCGCGTCAGCTGGTCGACCGAGCTCGGCCCATTTCCTAATGATAACAGCGAGAAAACGCTGTCATCTGTGTACAAACGATAGTAAAATTAAATGTAATCTATGTAGGAGAGAAAGTCGATGTGTTTCATTTTCGTGAGATATTCTCAGATTTCTATAACCACTGCTGGTCAGCCAGCATTTGCGGCCGCCGAGAGAGGTACGTGGCGAGCGCTTGCGTAATCCAGGCAGAGCGCCTTATAAGGGGCATGCACATGCTCGGCGGGTTCCATCAATCCTACCCTTCTTTCACTCCTTCTAATTTCTTTTCTCTTCGCCTCTTGGTCGTCGACCACCACCATCTAGGTTACTACAAACCTTGACCGGTCGTACGCTCATCCGTCGCACCCAAGTCCCTCAGCCAGCCATGGCTTCATTCACAGATGGCCCAAACGAGAAGGCGCTCGAGTCAGCAACAGAGAATCACTTGAAGCCGGAGCAGGCGCAGGATCAGAAGAAGAGAAGGAGCTGGAGAAAGTCCAAGCTCGACCCCAAGGCCGACGATGCTCCCTCAGCCGAAGCAGAGCCTGTGGTAGCCCAAGAGCCGCAAGTTCCACCAGCTTCGTTTCGCTCGCTCTTCAGGTGAGCATTCCCACCGTTATATATCCTCCGTTGCCTCATACTCAGCACATGATGTCCTTCGACAGGTTTTCAACACGTACCGAACTGATCTTGGATTTCATTGGGTTGATCAGTGCCGTAGCAGGAGGTGCTGCTCAGGTATGCTTAGACTACACACGTTGCCTGCTCTTTGCAGCACTTACACAGTTTACAGCCCCTCATGAGTTTGCTGTTTGGTCGGCTCACGGAGAACTTTGTCGAGTTCGGCATAACGCTGAATGAGGTCAACAATCCGGCGAATACTAATCATGCTCAAGCCGTAGCCAATTTCGATGCAGCAGCAGCTTCATTCAGACACCAGTCTGGACTGAATGCGGCATACCTTGTGTGCATTGGTTTGTAACCTTCTCTTCGTTTTGATATTTCTCCTGATAAAGTCAAATAGGTGCTGGCATGTTCCTCGCTACATTCCTGTACATGTACATTTGGGTCTACACTGGCGAGGTCAATGCGAGGCGAGTACGTGAACGCTATCTCCAGGCGGTTCTACGTCAGGACATTGCGTTCTTCGATAACGTAGGCGCTGGAGAGGTCGCAACCCGTATTCAGACCGACACGCGTACGTTTTCTCACCGAAAAATCTAGTTGCTTATAACTGACGGCTTTGGCACACATCAGATTTGGTTCAGCAAGGTATCTCTGAGAAAGTCGCGCTAGTGGTTCAATTCTTGTCTGCCTTCGTGACTGGTTTCGTCCTCGCGTATGTCAGGTCCTGGCGTCTAGCTCTTGCGCTCTCGGCCATTCTTCCTTGTATCGGTATAACCGGTGCAGTCATGAACAAGTTTGTCTCGACTTATATGCAGTAAGTTTGCCTGAATGTTGTGCTTATTGTTGATACTGACTTCGCTTGTTAGATTGTCGTTGAAGCATGTCGCTGAGGCAGGCTCACTCGCGGAAGAAGTTATTTCGACCGTACGCACTGCACAAGCGTTTGGCACGCAGAAGATTCTCTCCAAACTCTACGACGTCTACGTGTTCAAGGCCCGCAAGGTCGATATGAAGGCTGCTGTGTGGCATGGCGGAGGACTTGCTATCTTCTTCTTCGTGATCTACTCTGCCTACGCGCTCGCCTTCGACTTCGGAACTACACTCATTAATCGCAATGAGGCCAACGCAGGAGACGTCGTCAACGTTTTCTTCGCTATCCTCATCGGTTCCTTCTCGCTGGCCTTGCTTGCTCCCGAGATGCAGGCGATCACTCACGCTCGTGGCGCGGCTGCCAAACTCTACCAGACTATTGACCGTGTCCCGGACATTGACTCGGCATCGGAGGAGGGTCTCAAGCCTGAGAAATGCTACGGCGAAATCACATTCGAGAATGTCAAGTTCAACTACCCCTCCCGTCCAAATGTTCCGATCGTCAAGGATCTCAGTATCACGTTCCCGGCTGGTCAGACCGTCGCGCTCGTCGGTGCATCTGGCTCAGGAAAGTCTACGGTTATCTCGCTGGTGGAGCGATTCTACGATCCTCTCAGTGGTGTCGTCAAGCTCGATGGTACCAATCTCAAAGACCTGAATGTCAGGTGGCTTCGTTCTCAGATCGGTCTCGTTTCTCAAGAACCTACCCTCTTCGCTACCACCATCGCAGGCAACGTCGCTCACGGTCTTATAAACACCCCATTCGAGCACGCACCTCAGGATGAGAAGATGAAGCTGATCAAGGAGGCGTGTGTCAAGGCAAATGCGGACGGGTTCATCTCAAAGCTTCCTTTGGGTTACGACACCATGGTCGGCGAGCGTGGATTTTTGCTCTCTGGTGGACAGAAGCAACGTATTGCTATCGCACGTGCCATTGTATCAGACCCGAAAATCCTTTTGCTCGACGAGGCCACTTCCGCTCTCGACACGCAGTCGGAAGGAGTTGTACAGAACGCTTTGGACAAGGCAGCCGCTGGACGTACCACCATCACTATCGCTCATCGTCTCTCGACGATCAAGGACGCGAACTGTATCTACGTCATGGGGGACGGTCTCGTTCTCGAATCTGGCACGCACAACGAGCTCCTCGGCAACGAGAATGGCGCGTATTACCGACTTGTGAACGCGCAGAAGCTTCGTGAAGCGCGTGAGCGCGTAGTCAACAGCGACGATGACAGCACCGCACACGGTAGCAACGAAGACCAGGCGGCAGATGAGGAGGAAGATATCGAGAAGCAGGCCGAGAAGGAGATCCCCCTTGGTCGCTCGAACACTGGCCGTTCGCTTGCTTCGGAGCTTATTGAGCGCAGAGCCCAAGAACAAGCAAGAAAGGAGAACGATTACTCGATCTTGTACCTCTTCAAGCGGATGGGTTATATCAACCGCGATTCATGGAGGTTATACCTCGTTGGAGCCATTGCCGCCGTTTGTACGTATTCCCGTAGTTTTTCATGTTGAAACTGTCTACTAACACTCGTACAGTGACTGGTGCTTTGTATCCAGCATTCGGATTAGTCTTCGGCAAGGGCATCAGCACCTTTTCGGAGACAGATCCTCATCAACGGCGCCACGACGGTGATCGCAACTCTCTGTACTTCTTCATCATCGCTCTCGTCTCGACCGTGACCATTGGTGTTCAGAATTATTCGTTCGGTGCCTCGGCTTCGACTCTCAGCGCCAAGCTTCGTTCGATATCGTTCGCTGCTTACCTGCGCCAGGATATCGAGTATTTCGACAAGGACGAGAACAGCACCGGCCAGTTGACTTCTAGTTTGAGTGACAACCCTCAAAAGGTGTACGGTCTTGCCGGTGTCACTCTCGGTGCTATCATCCAGTCCGGCTCAACGCTCATCATTGGCATGATCATCGGTATTGCCTTCGCATGGAAGATCGGTCTCGTTGGTCTCGCTTGCATGCCTCTCGTCGTCTCCGCTGGTTTTGTCCGTCTTCACGTCGTCGTTTTGAAGGACCAGAAGAACAAGAAGGCTCACGAACAGTCTGCTCAACTCGCTTGCGAGGCCGCTGGTTCCATCCGCACGGTCGCATCACTCACTCGTGAAGCAGACTGCTTAAGACTGTACAGCGAGAGTCTGGAGGGTCCGTTAGTCGAGTCGAACAGGGTTGCGTTGTGGAGTAACCTGCTCTACGCTATCACGCAGGCGATGAGTTTCTTCGTTATTGCACTCATATTCTGGTGGGGCGCGCAGCTCGTCTCCAAGCAAGAATACGGCACCTTCCAGTTCTTTGTCGCTCTCCAGTGCACGGTCTTCGGTGCCATCCAGGCGGGGAACGTCTTCTCATTCGTACCGGACATGTCCTCCGCCAAAGGCGCCGCTGCTGATGTCATTGAGTTGTTGGACTCTGTACCTTCGATCGACGCCGAGTCTACAGAGGGCAAGGTCCCGGAGAACGTCCAAGGTCGTATCGTCTTCGACGGCATTCATTTCCGTTACCCCACACGTCCTGGTGTCCGTGTCCTCCGCGATCTCAACTTGGTTGTGGAGCCTGGTACTTACGTCGCTCTCGTCGGCGCTTCTGGGTGCGGTAAGAGTACGACTATCCAGCTCGTCGAGCGATTCTATGATCCCTTGGCTGGTACTGTACTTGTGAGTCGACTTTGAAGTTCGTCTGCGTTGTCGCTGACTGTTCGTATCTCAGCTCGACGGCCAGGACATCAAGGAGCTCAACGTCACGGAGTACAGGAAGAACATCGCTCTCGTATCTCAGGAACCCACTCTTTACGCCGGTACCGTTCGCTTCAACATCTTGCTTGGGGCGACGAAGCCCGAGTCCGAAGTTACGCAAGAGGAGATTGAGGAGGCTTGCCGCAACGCTAACATCCTCGACTTCATTCAGTCTCTCCCTGAGTAAGTCTACTTTACAACGCCTGGTTTCGTTACATGCTCATTCGCTGTTTACAGTGGCTTTAATACCGAAGTTGGTGGCAAAGGCTCTCAATTGTCAGGTGGTCAGAAGCGTAAGTCTATCTGATGGTCTTTCGAGAATACCAGTTCTGACGTCGTTCCCTTAGAACGTATCGCTATTGCCCGCGCCCTTCTTAGAAACCCGAAGGTTCTTTTGCTCGACGAGGCCACTTCCGCTCTCGATTCCAACTCAGAAAAGGTCGTCCAGGAAGCTCTCGACAGGGCCGCCAAGGGCCGAACCACCATTGCTATTGCGCATCGACTGTCCACGATTCAAAATGCTGATCGCATGTAAGTTATCTACGTAGCTCTGCTCTTTGTTTGAGGTCGACAGTGCTGACTATCTCGCCCAGCTTTTTCATCAAGGATGGTGCAGTCAGTGAATCTGGTACCCACGACGAGCTCCTCACGCTTCGTGGGGGATATTACGAATATGTCCAGCTACAAGCTCTCAGCAAGAACTAACGACGTCTTACAGACTATGGACTCGCATATCGCTTTCGCCTTCTCACTAGATGCCTCCTCAGGCTTTACGACACGATTTTCTTATTGCTTATGTTGGTACTCCGTCTCGTTGCTTTTCGCTGCCGTTAATGTTGGTCTTTTTTTTCTTCTCCGCTTGGTTTTGCTCCATACCCTCATTACGTCGAACCCCTGCATAGTATTAGTTAGTTAGTATCACATCCGTAGTCAAGCACTGTTCATACAGGCCAGGCAACTATGAGGCTGAATTGAAAGTGCCACATTTGCCCCGACCCACACACCTCGTTGTATGTATTGAGAGGGAGAGACGGTCAGTGGTGAGAACGACTTTGCCGCAGGAGAAGGGCCACGAGGAGACAGCCTGGTCACCGGCGCCAAACTCCTCCTCAAAACGCACTTTGCGTGGTCCCGTCATCACATCACTCGCAGCTCAGCTCATATCCTCCACATACACCCTCAGCCATGTCTGTCGTTCTCGATCCTAGCAGTGCTCTAGGGTTCAACAGTGAGTTGAGGTCGCTGAGCGTGGCAAACACAATTTGAACGTTCGTTGCTCGCAGGACCGCTCACGACCCATGTCAAACGTACGCTTGCTATCAAAAATCCCAACGCGCAACCTGTTGCTTTCAAGGTCAAGACGACCGCCCCAAAGGTGCATACATACGCAGTCTTGCCTGCTTCAATAGCTGTTGTGTCTGACGAGAAGAGGGTGTTCTAGCTGTATTGCGTCCGTCCCAACTCTGGAAGGGTGGATCCCGGGGAGACTGTTGAAGTTCAAGGTGCGTGACACTCTCGTCCCGCGTTCTGTGGCTATATGCGCTCAACCGCAACTGGGTGGCGGTGCAGTCATGTTGCAGGCGATGAAGGAAGAGCCTCCGTTGGCGGCGAAGTGCAAAGACAAGTTCCTTATCCAAAGCACCCTCATAACGCCTGAGAAGGAGACGTTGCCCCTTCAAGATATTGTATGTTCCCCTTCTCCCTACAACGTGACCTTCATCTGTAGCTTGTCGTCTGTAGTGGTCGGGTGATTCGAGCGAGGAGGTTCATTCGCAGAAAATACGGGTGACATACTTGCCGCCAGAGGGACAGACGGTGCCTGAGGAGGATGAAGGACACTCGCAGCAGGCGATAGACCCCGTGTTCGCGCGGCCGAGTGGTTTGGACGTACGTAATCTATGTCGAAGATTATCTGTGTGTGGTTGAACTCATGTCTCGCAGCACTACAACACGACCTCTCAATACCCCGAAAACGGCCATGCTCCTATCCCAGACTTTGCGCAACACGACGATAGCCACGACTTGGGCCGATCAGATGCAGAGATCCATGTCGATGCGTCTTCGACACCTCCCCCAGAAGTACACGCACCCCAAGAAGTGCCACCTGTTGAGCTGTCGTCTCCCGAAGAACCCCCTGCTGTTGTCAACGTCAACGTCCACACTCCCTCACCAGCTGTCCCGCCACCAGCTGCTGCGCCTGTCCCTGTGCGCACTATCGATCCTAACCCGGAACTGCTCAACAAGCTAGAAGATGCTCAGGCCGAGATTCAGCGATTGAGGAATGTCATTTCCTCGATGCCAGCTCCGAGCACGGTCCCTTCAACGTCTGTAGTCTCAGGTACTGCCACGGACCTCCGCCGTCGTACGCGTGCGCTTTCGGATGATGGAAGCTCCGTTGGTCCGGAGACAGAGGTTAGCAGTTACGTGGAGGAGGGCCAGCTACAGCCAGACGGTGTCCCGTTGCAAGTCGTGATCATCGTTGCATTGGGTGTGTTTATCACCACGTATCTATTCTTCTGATTTCTCTCCCCCCCTTCCTGTGTTCAATTGCACGGCCGGATGTTGGCAATCGCCTGGAACACTCCTTTGCTGCTTTTCTTTCTCACCGTACATGCTTTCCTTCTGTTTAACGTATCCAGCGTTATAGTATTTTTACCCTGATCAGCAAACTCTCGTCGTCTGGTACTGGTTTCCTTAAATGTATATACTCTCTTGTTCTGTTTCCAGAGTCGATAGCTACTTCATGTGGAAATAAGGTGTCTCTTGTTCTTCACCCGTGTCGAGTCCGTGCTTCAGCTCATCCTCGGGACTATCCTCCATCCTCTACCCAATATGGAGATGGTCGAGAGGGGTGTACGGACGTCTTCATGTTGCAAAGTACTGCCGAGGAATTTTGGAGGAATGCTAGGGCAGCAAGCCTTCCATCTATGCGTGTGGCACACTGTCTCCTGCTGACGTACTTACTCGTTTCGACCCCTGCAGCCGTGTTTCCCTCAGTTGCATGAGCGGATGACTAAAGAACACGAATGTGCATCATATGCCACGACTTTCGTGCGTGGTTCATAATCTCGTCGAGAGAGCTGCGCGGCTGCTACGGGGATCCTGAACGTCCGCAGAACCTGTACATGGCTGTGTGCGTTGCCGTTCCAGGTTTCCTTTGATGGTTTATTGTTCATAGGTGCAAGGGGTGAGTACACATTTACGCTGTCGTATTTGTGGCTTATAACCACGCATCGTTCGCAGGGACTTATTTCGACCGCTGCCGCCCAATGCGGAGTAGGAAGACGAGCACGTTCAAAGCTTTGACAGTACAGGACGGAAGGTATGCGCTTGGCAGGATATTCGTGAGGTTTATAGGTATCCTGCCAGAGATCGATTGCCGCTGAATTGCGATTCCCGCACGGAACAAGATCCCCTCGAGGTGTATGCAACACGCATCACAAATTGTACATATTTCCAAGGTGGCCGGCCATTCAGCCAATCTGACGATATCAAGGAAGCAACGGAAAACGAGCCTTTACCACACCCTGGAAAATCGGACGGACGTGTTTTTTTCGCCAGAATTGAGGCCCTCCGACGAGTTCTCGAGAACTCAGATCGCCAGTGCTTGTCCTCGAAACTCTCGCAGGACGTACGTGCGCTGTTTTCAGATGCGGCCGTAGAAACTGCACACTTGGCGGGACTAGGAGCGATTGGGTTGTGTGAGGAAGAAGGGGATAATGCCACCGACTCGGAAGGCTGTAAATTATAAATAAAAGATGGTAATTAATACTACTACGATCGCCCACAACACCATCTGCGAGCTTCTAATCCTCCAGAGGCATAGACTGCGGGTCCATTTGGATCCATGTGTCGTTTGTATATACCCATCCATCTTGGACGACATGATCAACATCGTCCTAACGAGAAGATTATAATCAAAGACTCACTGTCGTTAGTTTTCGTCGAGCTCATCCAAGTTCCTTCAAGGTCGGGTCTCCAATCCTCTGTCTCGACAATGATCGAGCCGGGAAATAACGAACAGGGGAGGCTACTGCTGCGCAGGGTTACATGCTCGGTCCACACGAGCAGCAGATCACACCAAAAAATAAGCATGTCGATGAAACTGACCCAACGTCTCCGCTACCATCGCCAGAAACCCTACCCTGACCATCCCTCCCTGGCGCCCAGGCCATGCGCTCACCTGGTCAAGGGTTATTCTTGCTGCATGTGGACTCTGTGAGAACACTAATGTCTGCGCCGGAAACCCCAGCCCACCGTTCGTTTTCTCATAGATACACCGCTTTCAGCTCAGATCGCCAGTGCTTGTCCTCGAGACAATCATTAGTCGATGAACCTTGCAAGACGTAGGTTCCTTGCCCTTCCTTGAGTATATATTCTGTGGCTCCCATACACGGCTCGTGCTGTCTTCATGGACTGCATTGGCAGAGTGCGTTTGGTGAGTGGGTGTGTGAGGAAGAAGGGAATAATGCCACCGATGAGGAAGGTGACACGAAGGGGTTGAGGTTGGCAATTGCAGGATAGATGAGCTCATGAGCGTCGGAACTGGGGTGAACGTTCAGCACAACTTGCACGCCATACTAGACTCGGACTTACAACAGCTCCATGAGAATCTGTATGGCTTGCGCATTCGAAAGCTAGTCTGTGCTCCATTGCGGGAGGGAGGTGAAACACGGGCTTCTTACAGGACTCCAGGTGCGTTTCGTTCCATGGAGGAGTTCCTCGCAGGTAGGATGCCGAGCAGAAGAGAAACAGGAAGCAGGAAGGCAATGCGGCGGAAAAGACCTGAGTGAAGCTAGATCCAAGGTACATATGGAGTCTGGTTTTGACGTACACAGGAAGGCGTATCCAGCGATCCAGACAGAGGTATTTTTCCAGCCCTTCCTTCACATCACATTATCCTCCAAACGATCCTGGGGCCAAGACACAGAACCATTTTGATACAAAGCGCTTGAAATTGACAGTGGTTATTGGTACAGAGAGCGGGTGTTTAGTCGAAAGCAGTTTCAGAGTATGTTGAGAGGCTCTTGACGTCGCTGGAGCATTCGCCGGCAGAGGGATTGCGGACGAGAAGGTATACAGCCCTAGGCATTTTCTCCGGATGGGGAAGCCTGGAAGGGCAGTTGCAATGTTCATTGCTGGGCGAAGATCAGACGTCCGCTCGCGGGATTGAAGACGGGTTGCTGCAGCTGGCACTTCGACGTATTCCAGTGTGGCCATGCCAATGCAGCATGCAAATGACCTTTCCAATGCTCTTGGTAAGTGAACCTTCCGTGTGCAGACAATGACACGTACTACCGTCAGGAAGACTGGATCCTGTGTCACGGCCAACTGCCAAAGCAACTACGTAGTACTGACTGATCCTAGTTCAAGCACACAGAGTAACCTTGCAGCGTTCACTAGTCCTGGCGGTCCACAAGACGGATATTGTGAGATGATGGTAGTCGACAACATGCAGCGTACTCGAGTGTCCGCGCCCAGACTCAGTCCCCCCGCGTCCGAAATCTACTGTTTCGCAACGATCCACCAGCGAGGCTCCCGGCCCTCCACCAGCAATCACGCGAGATAATGACGGCCCTACATACTCTCGGTAAAGGAGAGCTCGGCTGCATGGGCTCACCTTATGAATAAAAGGGAACTATAAAGTGACATGGCTAGACGGGACAGGTCGCAACGGAGATGTTCTCTCATTCCAAAGTACAGGGCTATCTACCTAGGGAGAGGGTGGGGAAAGTCCTAGTTGGAACCGGACCACGGGTGGGGCGCCGTGGCATGATTGCCAGACTCGGGGGGATACATGTAGCCCGGCGAAACATAGTCAGGCTGGGGACGCCACAGAACCAAACCTTCAGGGGTAGCAGGTGCAAGGGCAAACCCAGGCAGCCGGTGCGCAAGGTATCGCCATAGGCGTGGTCAATTCTTAGGTGGTTCGTCAGGTCGCTGGTTCGTCGAGTTCGTCGCCACCATTGGTGGCGTTTCCTGGGGCATGCCGGGCATGCCGAGAATCAGCAGAGATCTCGGACGTGCGCCCTCTCCGCTGGCCATCCCGCCGTTATGCCAAAAGTGTATTGGCTGTCGGGAGTGTCATCAGTATACTACAGCACAAATATTAAGTAGTGTACTGTACTTAAATCTATAAAATACATTGTAGTCGGATTATGCACACTTGTGCGCACCTCCCGCTCTAGACGCCTATGATTTCCCACGAGAGCCGATGCAGACGCGACTTGCACGGTTTTTTCGTTCTATCTATTCACACTATTCTCTACGACTTACTCAAGAGAGTTGGACTGGGATGTCCAGCTATGGCTGGGGTGCAGTGGGGTAAGTCTTTGCCACTTGTCAGTTTCTACTTTTTTGCTGATTTATTCCCGGCCTTGGGAGCAGAATCCCGAATATACCTGCAGGAGGGCTGTTGGAATACCTTCAGGATAACTCAGTGGGCACGGGTTTGAATGCATCTGAGGTAAAGTGCTCATGCAGATGAGTCAAGCAGCAGACTTACCCAATTATCAGGATAACCGTACTGTTTTCCCTTCACCCGATACACACCGCGCACAACGAGAACACGACACCGCGCGCGGAGCCATGGTTGGCACTGTCGGATCGGCCAAGGAGGGGGTCACTGCGGAGCCTCTTGGAGCTCGTGAAGGCCACTCGGAACGTCAGTACCTTGCTCTACGCAACGACGCGGTACGTATCACAAATCATATGCGGCCGAGCCTTGAGTTGTTTGCTTACATGCTATTCAGCACCAGCGGGGCGGCTCGTACATGGCCATCCAGCACCAGCGGGGCGGCTCGTACATGGCCATCCAGCGCCGTGAGGCCGCACAACTTGGTGCTGAGGTGGACTCTCCTCCAGCTGTCGCTCCTCGCGTTGCCTACAACACCGGCCTTGCCCTCGACACTCACATCGACGCGAACGCTCGGGCTGACCTCGGAGACGAAGACGATCTGTCTCCCGTGCAGTTCGCTGACGATAATCTGCTGCAAGTTGATGAAAACTCACTTTCTAATCTGCCTGTGCCAGCCGCATTCACTCCGCTGCTGCCTGAGCTATGCCACTCGCACAACGCTCAGAACCACACCTCCCGCAGGGCTCGCGCAGGTTCACTCGAGCTGCATCCCTCCGACCACCGCCAGACAAAACGAGCTCGCCGTGCTGGCCCTGCTCATGGAACAGACACTCATCCGCACTCCACTCTGCCGCAGCCCGTGCCCACGCCGGTTCAGAAGAAATGTTCGCTCGCAACGTCCCGAAAACTGACTAAACCGGCATCAGGCCTGACCAAAGCTGATGCCAAGAAGGAGGTTGATGAGAACCATGACCGTGTTGCTTGCAGTTGGCCAGAGAACGAAATCAGCAAGTTGCTACACGAGTTACTTGACCCTGACGGTGTCGTGGGCGCAACTCTCAAAGCTGATCAGCAGCCAAGCAATTATCACTTTAAGAAGGTGAGGTATCTGTTCTCTTGCTCAATGTCATATGAGGTAACATTGGTATATAGCTTGCAGCGTCACTGTGGAAAGGTGTCCGCAATGACCAATTGTTGAAGAGTAAGTATGTGCGCATGAGGGCGGAGTTTTCGCAGATCATACAGCTGGAGTCGTTCACGGGTGGTGGCGGAGATGCTGATACTGTCGACTATGTTAATGAGGGTGCAGTCGATGCCCGGCTGAAGTCTGCAGCCAAGGCTGGAAAAGAGGTCGGTACACTGACGGGAAAGAGGTATCTCGAGTGGAAGAACAATGGGTGGTATGAGTTGTTCAACAATAGGTGCGTATTTTGTTCCACAGTTGACTTATGCTGAGCTGAGGCTTGTTTAGACCTGGAAGCCATGGCGGCTTGGTCCGCAGGCATGCTTTTCGCTCGGGTGCTCTGAGTGATCGCGAAGACCTTAGTCTCGGGAGTCCTGGCAGTGACGGAGACAATGACAGTGAGTAGGAGCACTTGGAGAGAAATAACAGCCATACTAATAATACCTAAGACTCTGACGTGGAGATTGTCTCAAAGCCAGCTTTGACTCTTTGCAACTCTGCTCAGGGGTTGAAGACGTCAGCGCCACTTCACCGCCAGCCCGGTGTGCCGATACCAGCTCATGTGCCTCGCACACCAAAGACCAAAGCCACATCATCAATGGACACCTTCTTCGAGACAAGTGCTGCAGCAATGACTCACCACACTGCCAATGAGGATTGAAAGCTCGAGCTTGGAAGACGCAAAATTGAGCATGACATCAAGAAGGACAACTTTGCCATGGCAGAGCGGAAGGTTGCGCAGGCACGAGAATTTCTCAGTGATCCAAATACTGATGAAGTTATCAAAGCCCAAGCACGCAAAGCTATCCAAGAGTTCTTCAACATGTGAATTTGAGGCTTTCTCTCTAGTTGGTGATAATTATACCCAATTTGGTTTTCATTCATTTTGCCCTTACACATCACTTTCATTTGAGCACCTTTGCAAACCATTTCCACAGTCGTTACTTGTTACTCTAATGTCAGGATTCTAATCACATATGTAAGTAATCTATTTCCACAGTCATTACTTGTTTCTCTGTTGTTAGGAATCTTATCACATATATTTTAATCTATGCAGGAAATAATCTATCTAGCATCTCATTACAAAACGCAAGGCCTTCAAGATGTAATCTGGTACTGTTCTCTCCATCAGGAATAGGGTTGTTCAAAGTTGGCGCAGCTCTGCCGCTCGCTGTCGCGGAGCGACTGCTGCTATGCTGATAAACCCTGAACAAGGGTGAAGAGGAGAGGAAGTGGGAGTGGAAGTAGATCTCTAACGACGACAACGAGGTCAAAGTCGATGATAAGCAGGCAAGCAGGCACAGAGGCCGGATACTGGCAGTGCAAATGATGAAGTTAATATTATGCTTATACTAGGTTACATGGAGTAACTCACCTGGCAGTGCAAATGACGAAGAGGTCAAGATGCAGAACCAGGGAGGGTAAGGGGTACTATATATACTGGGTCTGGGTGGTCTGTGCACCAGTTCCCACACTAGGGACTGGAGTAACTGTGGGACTGGAGTAACAATAGAACAATAAAGAACCAGGGTAACTGTCAAGGACCTGAGTAACTGTCAAGGACCTGAGTAACTGTCAAGGACCAGGGTACGTAGAACAATAATAGGATAAGAACAATAGAACAATAAGACCTGGGGGAATCCCTGGGGAATCCCCATCAATGGAAGAGGAACAATAGAACAATAGCCTAGGTTGATCTGGAACCGCTCCAGACTGAGTCTAGGGTTTGGGTCTGGACTATTGATAAATAAGGCAGGATGTCACGTGACCCGGGTTAGGGTTAGGTCCTGGTAATACTCCTAGCCGGAAAATAAGCGCTCTAGATAGGCGCCCAAGGCTGTAAACTTGTGACATTGTTGGAAAAATCCGGTCTCTGTTGGACTATCCATGTCACTCGCAGCTCGCAGCGCGGGCGTCAATTGCCCCAAAGCGGAATATAACGTAAGTGGTCACATTCTGTCACAGCGCGGTCGCCGTTGTCGCAGTCGGTGCGCTTCGTGTCTACTGTAGTCTTCAAGTAGCACAGACTCAACCTCTCACTGTCCTTACATCTCACACTCTTTTGACAAATCTCATACTATGTCTTGTGCTGTGTCTGCTGGGAAGAAGAAGGCTGTAAAGGAGCTGGCCAAGCCTTTCCCACAGCTGGATTGGCAAGAGCAAATGACCTGGCAGCTGCTGGAGCTTGCAGAGAAGTCGGAAAACCGGAAGGTGCTGTTTGGAAAGCAGGCTGATGAGGTATGAGGCACGGGAAATTGGTCAAGTAGCTATACTGATCCATTTCACTGATTAGAATACAAGTGGAGACAGGAAAATTACAGTGTATGGTCGGATTGGGAAGGCTCTCTTTCCAGAGCTGCATGAGCTTGATGGTGCAAAGCTAGCAAACAAGATTAAGGCTAAGCTTGAAGGGTGTGTTGAACATCATGGTCTCTGCTCCCATGTACCTGCTCAATTGAATTCACAGGCTCATCAGGACATACAGGAAGCAGAAGGCTTGTCTGGTTGTTACTGGAGGTGGCCTTCGTGACGATGATGAGGAAGCAGCAGATGAACATGGGTCTGAGTTTCTGAAGCACTATATCCCTGCAGAGGGTCCAAATCCTGAGACTCCAGAGGTGGCTAAGAACTTATGGGGTATGTTCACACATTTTGGCACTGCTATTCTTATTTATGTCAACTCTTTGCAGAAGAGATCACAAAGAAGTTCCCCTTCTTTCCGGCTCTTCACCACCTCTTGTCTGAGAGGCCAAACATCACTCCCATTGCCATCACAACAGGAATTGGACCTCTGGGAAGGCGTACTATCCATCTTCAGCCACTCAACAATTGTCCTGAGCCTACCCCTGATACAGCTCCGAACTCTCCTACATTCCGCACTTTTGGAGATGACGCAACCAATGGTCCGCCATCACCAGTGCCCTCATCAGCTCCCCCACACTCTAGTCGTGGTCCAAAGGCCTCTGTCAACATGTCTGCTGAGAAGCTTGAACATCTTCAGGCTTCTATCCAGCCGGTGAGCAAGAAGCGTGGGATAGATGCTATGCTCTTGGACTTTGCAAGGTGTGTTCAGTCTTTTGTGAACATGCATATGCTGATGAAGTTGCAGAGAAAACGCTGCATCCCTTGCTGAGCATCGCCGGCGTGAAGATGCTCGTTTTGAGCGCACACAGCTACTTGAGGAGTACAGGGCAGGAGTTTGGACTCTTGAAGAGTACCGCAAGAAGCTGAAAGAGCTTCTTGCAAGTTCAACGAGTGAGTCTTGTAAACGTCCTCGTCTTTCAGATGAGCTTGCTGGTCCTTCCCAACGTGACGGTTCTCCTGAATGGGATGCTGAGAATGGACCACTTCCATCTGATGATGAATAGGTTGGCTCTTCTGCGTAGAATACAACATACCCAACAATTGTCTTGATTCTGATGTAGATATTCTATATACCTGAACTTTAATCATCTATAATACTTTAAAAGCTACAAGTTCATCAACTAGCTGCTGCCGTTTGCTATTGTTTTCTGCAGCATCTAATTCCTCTTGTGCCTCCCCAACATCTTGTCCGCCCTCTTGTCCTGCAAGTTCACCAATAAATCTGTCCATGTTCCCACATCCCTCTACATCAATGCAAAGATTGTGGAGAATAATTGCAATTGTAATCCAGCGACAAGCCTGCAAATGCTCGTTGTTATTGCGGATTGGAACTCGGAGTCCTCTCAAGCACTGCCAGCGACCTTTCAAAGCACCCATGCAGTGCTCTGACCGGACACGAAAGCCAGCAACAACAGCATCAAAAAGCTTGTTGTGTGGGTGAAGAGATGCTGGTTTCTTGTGAACAGGAATTGTCCTTGCATTACAAGGATATGCTGAGTCAGTCCATGCAAACTCGCCCTCTTCAAAAAACCAATCGGGAAACTTTGCAGCAGCAGTGTGCTCAAAGGCACTTGCATCGTGAGCAGAACCAACAAGTCCATGCGAGTAGTCCACAATCCGCAAAGAAGATGGGATGTTTCCAATCTGAGAGAATTGAATGAAGACTTTGGATATCATTGTGGTTTGACACATACCTGAACATTAAGTCCGTAATTGCACTTACGAGTGTAGTATGCATCACCATTCTGGCCTGGCTTTGAGAAGAGGGCAACAATTGTACCATCATACATCACCCAGCCATTTCGCCAGGTTCCACGAAATCCTAAGTGCTCATCCATCCACACCTTCTCCTTCTCCTTCTCCTCCGGTGTCAACCTTCGAACGAAGAGATCGTGAAGAGACTCAATAGCATCAAAGCAACGTTGAGTATATAGCACCACTGTGCCCTCTGAAACCCCAGCGGTTCTTGCAATGTCCTCTACTGAAGCACCATTGCCATACCGTCCCAAACGGTACAGTGTCACAGCTAGCTGCATCTCCACTGGTGCCTGTGAATTGTTGGAATTGTTGGTGAAAACAGGATGGTCGTCAATCAAGTTCAAAAGTGATTGAAACACCTCTGGAGACACACGAAGCATGCTCTGAAACCGGTTATGAGTGTGAGGACTTTGGGCATACACCCATGCAAGATGCAAGTTGGGGACTTTTGTCACAGATTTTCAATGTTTCTACAAGACTTGCCTTACCAGGCAACGGTATTATTGGGAATATTTAAGCGCTTGTCAAGCGCTTATCCAGCGCTTATCCGGCGTCTATTTAGGCGCTTATCCAGCGCTTATCTGGCGCTTATCAGGCGCCTATTCCGGCGCTTATTCTCAGTGCCTATCAATTGATGCGCTGATGCGCCTTCTGTCTCTGATGCGCTGATGTGCTCCTTTCCTTATCTGTGTATCACATGATAGAACTCTCTGGAACATTGTGGAACATGCTGGAACTATGATGTCATAGTATAGAACATTCCATTAGATGATGTCATAGTTCTTAGAACCTTCTGGAAAAGTCTAGCCTTGTCTTAGAACAAGCTAGAACAAGTCTAGCCTTGGAGCTGGGTCATGGGGTCAGGTCATGGGGACAATTGCTATTGGTTGATTATTGAAGTGGCACCACTAGGGCATAGGGCATGCTTAGTAAGGTAGATTACTTCGCTTACTCATGTAGGTATTAGGGGTCTTAAGGTAGTACCTGGGGTCCTCCCCTTCATGTATATATAGAGGCACTCCTGAGGGCATATCCCCTCAGTCTTATCCACTCTGTTGAACTAGGACTACTCAGTACCTCACAGTACTTCGCTCACCACACCTCTTACTCTCTATCTCCATCAACTCCCCTCAGTTTATCAACTTACCTGGTGAGTAGTAACCTTAACTGTTACAACTTTTAGGACAGGAGGTCGTGCACGAAGGTAGTGTGCTTGCATGACGGCGGCAAGAATGCCAACATCAGTTTGAAGCTGCATAAGAGCGTCTTCAAGATTGTCAGAAGGATTAATGATTTCCCAAAGCAGCATGCTCCGGAGGTATGCTCGAGTGATCTCTGTGCAATATGGAGTGTAAGGCATAGCTGAGGATGGTTAAGAATGGTGAAGGAAGTGCAAGCAAAGAAAATTGATTACAATTGTCGCTGCGTTACATTGCCGTGACTACCAAGTACATTTAGCGCACACCGGGCCGGTCACAAAGCCGGCGCTGCGAGCTGCGAGCTGCGGAGCTGCGCCAACTTTGAACGACCCTAATATTAGGCTCTTCATCTCCCACCAAGTTTCCCCCATAAGCTGGCAACACCTGACCTTCTTCTGGTAAGTCATCAGGAGAGTAGTCTCCAATGACTTCTGGATGATCTCCAATGTCAATGCATATATTGTGAATGATCATCAATGCTTCGATAACTCGGTAAACATCGTCAATGTTTTGTGGTGTTGACAGCAGCTTTAGTGCTGGAAATCGGCCCTTGAGCATACCAAATGCATGTTCAACATATATGCGTTTGTTGGATAGGTTCTTGTTGAATTGTTGTCTACGAACTTTCTCATTTCCACCTGCTTGCTGAATTTCAGGCTCATTAAATGGTCGCAACACAAACGGGCTAGATGGATAGCCTATTTTGGACCTTTAATATGCATACAGCAGCCAGCTCAGGAGAGACTGATACTAACCTTTGTCTGCCAGCAGGTATTCACCAGGTTGGAATAAGAGATGTCGCTGCATCCAAACATATGATCTCTTCCAGATTGTGACATCTGGTACTGATCCTGGCCAACCACCCTCAAAAGCCATGAACCTTTTCTGGTGTCTACAATAGCCTGAATATTAACCTTGCAACACATTAGGATAGATGTTCAGAATACAAATCAAAAATCATACCGCAGGAAATTTCTTGCGAGATAAATATGACACTCCTTGTTGGTGTGGCATACTGCTTAGCCGTATTAGGCTTCCATCAACAACACCAATGCATTGATCAAACCCATTTTCACCAAAATGCTCCTTTGACTCTGCATGTCATGCATTATCTCCCCATACTAGTGTCTCTGAACCTAACTCTCGAAGTGCTCGGGTTACCTGCCTGAATAGAATAGCTACTGGTGAATAACTTTAAGCTCCTAATAGCTGAGTCACATACCGGCAGAATACATGAACAGTACCTTTGCCAAGGCCCATACGGTGTGCTACAGACTGTGCATTGGAACCAAGCTGGCCATACCGCATGAGGAAGCAGCCTAGCTGGTAATGGACAGGATGCTGCGGCTTTCTTCCAGATGATTGGAAGAGATTATTTTCCTCTAGACGTCCAACAAGAAAATCAAAGGTTGTGTGGCTAACACTAGGTTGTTATATATGAGAATCTTTGATAATGGATTTTCAAATGTATGTTTTACCGAAATTCATGACGGAAATCTCTGTCAGGCCAGGCCAGAGCTTTGTTGAAGAAATCATGACATTTTTCAAGCTGGTCGTATGGTCCTCGAGGGCCTCTGGCATTCTGCAGGTGGGCAATTGCAAGGATGTCTATTCCTAGGCGGCGCAAGAAAGTTGTCACTTCATCTGGAATGTCATCAAGTGTATCATCTGGCACAAGGCTGTCTATAAGTGCCTCAACATCAATGTCATCCTCGAGTGAGCTTGCAAGAAACTGAAGGTTGGCACTGTGGGCACAGAGAAGAGCTTGAAGTTGAGTTCGAGAGATAGTATGAGAACTCATAGCAGCAAGGGAAGTTGAAGACTGCTAGTAATGACAACTTGAGAGGATGTGTTCACTTGAACAGGGATGTTAACTGTAAGGACCAGAGGAGTTGGAAACAGGGGTGAAAGGGCTATATGGCAACAAGGCAGTGTCCATGTGGTAAAACAAAAGATGTGACTATAAACAAAGGGGTCATGAGAGACAAGAAAAGCTTCCAATAGGGGTAAAGTTCATGAGTAGGGCCGCAAAAGTCTATTACACCTACTTTAGACCTAAAAATACTCGGTTGGCTCTTGAGTTTAGAGTTCAAGAAATTACATTAGTGGCTGCATTCATCCTAAGTGGGCTGATACTGGTTCTAACCTACAAAATATGTATGGAAGAAACACTTAGATTTCTCAGCCCTGCTGCTACCCAACTGCATTTTTTGGGCCTTAGGTCTAGGGTCATGGCATTAGCTGTAATTTGAACATGACAGTATATGGGAAGCTGTGTTATGGAACAACAAAAAGCCCCTGTGGGAAATCATGGGCATCTACAGCAGAGAGGAGCACAGAGTGAACAACATTCCTGGATCGTATGCATGGTGCTACAGTACAATAGCCAACTTTGTCTATACTCCTGAGAGTCCCGACAGACAGTCCACTTTTGGCATAGCGGCGGGATGGCCAGCGGAGAAGGCGCACGTCCGAGATCTCTACTGATTCTCGGCATGCCCGGCATGCCCCTGGAAACGCCACCAAAGGTGGCGACGAACTCGACGAACCAGCGACCTGACGAACCACCTAAGAATTGACCACGCCTCATGTGTCTTGGAACTCCCGGCGTTGATCAATCCATCTTTCTGCATCAGGTCCATTTCTGTAATTAATCACCTCTTCAATCAACTCTTGCCGGCCTCCCGGTTCCATCTTACGGAGTTTCGTAGCACCCGTATTACTCATTCCTTTTTCAGCATTGCTGCCAGAGACCAAGTTTGCCATCTCGAGTCCCCTCGGCATTTCGATTGGGATTGCACGTGACTGGTGTCGCAGCCTTCGCTTGTCAAACATGCTGTCGGCAGCAGCTGTTTGGTCGTACAGACTGAAAGTCAAACGTCAGATACACCTTTTGTTCACGGTACAATGTGGAGCGCGAATACTCACTGTGACCTCCCGTAATTTTTCAAGGTCGGGGTGGGGACAGAGCCGCCTGTGCTCCGTCCCTCCGCCAACTTGTTAGGGTTGCCGCCGGATCCTTCACCGCTATATGGCATGGCAGACACGGCGGCCGTGTGGAACATGCCGGTGACGATGGAGGCAAGCAAGAGAGGGATCGAAAACTGCATGCTGTTCAAGAATCGAGGATGTTGCAAGGTGTTTTGGAGAGATAGTCAGACAGCTGTAAAAGTGATGTTGGTAAAGTGACTGAAGGGGAGTGAAATGTAAAGTACTCACCGGCCTGCGCTTCAATGTAGGGATGAGGCACAAGGAAGGTCGCAAGCATGTTTATATAGAGATGCAGAATGGCTATGCTTCATAGACAGGAGCCTTGGCAGTCAGGTGGCATAGCTCATCAGACTATAATAGGTTGGTACATTGGTCCCCGTGCAGATCATGTTTGGGTGTGGTACAGCCTCCAGACAGGAGACTAATTAGTCTCTACCCAGGCATTCCATTGTGTGATGTGTGCACTTGGGATGAATTCCGTGACAAATAATACGTGGGCCTCTGTATATTATTCACAAGTATGTAAGTCACAAATACAGTAAAGACAAGGTGAGTACTTGGAGTGTGTGCACATGGAGGGTGAAACAACTTACAAGCAAGTATGAACTAATAATAATACTCCAAAAGCTACAAGACACGGAACTTCTGGTAAGGATACCCTCCTATCTTTAGCTGGAGGCTGTACTGTACAGTACACGGAACATGATCTGCATATTGCACAAAAAACTAGTGCAAGATGCCAATCTATCTGGTTTTAGTTTGATGAGCTATGCCACTGACTAACAAATTACCTGTGAGTGAGATGGCTGCTACCAACAATCACACTGCCATTTCATTTACTCAGGGTTCTCAGGGTTATGCACACTTGAAACAAGTCAAATTTTCTACCCTCTGTTACACGGTGTGAGCTGAGCCAAGCTATGCACCTAGCTACCGGATACAGTAGCAAATACTAGTAAAAGGAGACCATGAATACCTGATGGATGATGCAGTGTACAGGACAGCAACAAATGATGTATTGCAAGCAAGCATAAAATTGAGCATTTCAAGTTAATGAGATGGATCATGGCAGTGGTTATTGGTTGCAATTGTCTCAGTGAGAGCAAATTTTCAGGTGGCAACACAGCTCATTAGGCTATGATAGGTTGGAAGCATGGTTCCCTGTGTGAGATGCAGATCATGTTAGGGAGTGTTACAGCCTCCAGACAGGGCTGAGCAAAGCTACGCACATGACTACTAGATACAGTAAAAATTACTAGTAAAAAGAGACAATGAATTCCTGATGCATCATGCAGTGTACAGGAGGGCAACAAATGGTGATGTATTTCAAGCAAGCGTGAAATTGAGCATTTCAAGTAAATGAGATGGATCATGGCAGTGGTTGTAGCAATTGTCTCAGTGACAGCAGAGTTTCAAGTGGTGACATAGCACATTAGACCATAGTAGGTTGGTATAATGGTCTCTGTGCAGATCATGTTGGGTGTGGCATAGCCTCCAGACAGGCCAATGGTCAGTCTCTGACCAGGCATTCCATTGTGTGATGTGTGCATTTGGGATGAATTAAGTGACAAATAATACATGGGCCTCTGTATATTATTCACAAGTATGGAAGCCACAAATACAGTAAAGACAAGGTGAGTACTTGGAGTGTGTGTACATGGAGGGTGAAACAACTTACAAGCAAGTATGAAATAATAATAATACTCCAGAAGCTACAAGACACGGGACTTCTGGTAAGGATACCCTCCTATCTTTAGCTGGAGGCTGTACTGTACAGTACACGGAACATGATCTGCATATTGCACAGGAAACTAGTGCAAGATGCCAATCTATTTGGTTTTAGTTTAATGAGCTATGCCACTGACTAACAAATTACCTGTGAGTGAGATGGCTGCTACCAACAATCACACTGCCATTTCATTTACTCAGGGTTCTCAGGGTTATGCACACTCGAAACAAGTCAAATTTTCTACCCTCTGTTACATGGTGTGAGCTGAGCCAAGCTATGCACCTAGCTACCAGATACAGTAGCAAATACTAGTAAAAGGAGACCACGAATACCTGAAGCATGATGCAGTGTACAGGACAGCAACAAATGATGTATTGCAAGTGAGCATAGAATTGAGCATTTCAAGTAAATGAGATGGATCATGGCTGTGATCATTGGTTGCAATTGTCTCAGTGAGAGCAGATTTTCAGGTGGTGACACAGCTCATTAGGCTATGATAGGTTGGAAGCATGGTTCCCTGTGTGAGATGCAGATCATGTTAGGGAGTGTTACAGCCTCCAGACAGGGCTGAGCAAAGCTACGCACATGACTACTAGATACAGTAAAAATTACTAGTAACAAGAGACAATGAATTCCTGATGCATCATGTTAAAACTATATAATATAATATGATATGATATGTAGTTTCCCACGCCTTATTACAAGGACGCTTTAGGTAGCAGAGTTCCCACAGTCTTGATATGGGAATTATGCAGCCGTATATGGAAACTCAAGTAGTAACCATCACATTAGCTGAGACGTACAGATATGGATTGTAGTAGTACTATAGATCTATGTACACCTGTGTTCTAGTAGCATAGGAAATGACATGGAAAGCACGTATGACTCCAGAGGATGCCTAAAGCATACATCTGAGGACAAGTACTAGCATGAGTCATTTACTCATTATGTACGCCTCTGGTACAAGTGCTGAGCCTAGTCATACAATGAGTCATGCACTCATAGCATGAGTCATGCATGAGTCATGCACTTAGTAATACAGTAGAATAGCTGAAGTAGACATGTATAGTAGTCGCTTACATAAGTAGATACAGACATGTATATAAGCAGAGCTGCTGAAGCAGCAAGAATAATAAGACTCATCTTCGAAGCTTAACAGCCTCTACCCCTCGCACACATATTCCACTTTGTTACATCATGCAGTGTGCAGGAAGGCAACAAATGGTGATGTATTTCAAGCAAGCGTAAAATTGAGCATTCTAAGCTAGTGAGATGGATCATGGCAGTGATTATTGGTTGCAAATGTCTCAGTGAGAGCAGATTTTCAGGTGGCAACACAGCTCATTAGGCTATAATAGGTTGGCAGTTTGGTTCCCTGTCCAATATGCAGTACGGTTGGCCCGGTGGGTCAGGTCAAAAATTTCATCAAGACCGCCAGCGGCAAGCTCCGGGTCCAAGTGTGACTATAACATCATGCCCATGTTACTGTAACATGTCACGACTTTCAGTAGTTTGAGGTATTATTCACACTCCGATTTTGGAACCACTGTAACCTTTAATTGGCAAGATGCAATCAGCCGATCTATCACATCAAAGGTCAAGTTCAAGTTCAATACTGGATGTTCAATGCCCAACATTTTACAAGCCATTGATGGTCAGCTCTGTGTGCACAAAGCTATGACCTTCACAAATGCATGTGCTAGGTAAGTCAGTAGCAATGTCTTTCTTGTGGCCATGCAGCATGTAAGCTCACTTTATGTGATACAGCAACAAATTTGATTCCGCTGATGGCTGGTGCGCTAAGCCAGCTCAGCAGGTAAGGCCTGTGGACAAAATGTCTTTGCTGAAGAATGATTGTGAGTTTTCCTCTGTCCCATGCATGCATCATAGGTGACCTGAACACCGTAGTTTATTGTGTCCCTTTCTAGATCTACCTCCTGTCCGTCCTTCTCTCCCCAAATGTAATTTACTGTTTCAACCAATCCAAGTGAGAGAGCACAGCCCAGCTACCCAGAATGAGGTGTTGTGCCGGAAGCCGAGAATAGGTGCTGTATAGTTTCTCGGAATATTCCGACGCTCCTCCCATGTCAAAGTTCACTACACCGCTGCTTGTCTTCAACCTGGTAGCCCCTCATGTCTGCAGAGCTGCCTGGACAGCAGTGTGAGAGCTGTGCCCGCCTCTTCGCTTCACTTTCTGCTCAGTTGTGCTCTAAGTGTCAGAGACTTGCAGGAGTAGCCTCCGTTCCAGAAAAGCAGGCAATCAATGTATGCTTGTTCGCATCTCACAAACTATTACTGGCTTAAACACATATTCATCCAGGCACAGCCGCAATGTCATGGGTGTGGAAAGATCTTCATGGAATCCGCTGTACTCAGTGGAAACCTTTGTCATGGATGTGTTGTTAAATGGGGTACGTCTTTGCTTACTCTTCAATGCAATATACTTACAATAGCTGCTTTGTCAATGACCAGCCCTCGTTTCCCCAACAAGTTACCTGCAATGCTATCCCAGGATCGCACGTACATGGCTGTGATTCAGACGTATCAGGCAGAACGGCGTATGATGCCTCCTCCTTTACCTCTGCTTTCTTCCCCTACCCAGTTGTCTTCCCTGCCGAATTCACTCTTTTCGTCAAACACCCTGGAGTCTGATTCACCTACACTCCAGCAGTTGCCCCTCCAGCGAGGTGGCAGTTTGGGTGGCCCACAGCTAGCTCATGCTGAGGCCGTTCTGCAACATGCCCAGTTGTTCCAGGGCAAGGCCTCTGACGTTTTCTTACAAAAACGAAATGATTCTCGCCCTCAGAACGCTAATCTTAAGCGAGCAGTCATCACCAGTCACAGCATTCGTCAGGAGCAGAAATATGTTAAAAGCCACCGTACAGGCCAACGAATCATGGTTACTGCGCATCTGTACAACCGAGACATGAAGTCAGCTGGCAAAGAGACTTTAAAGCTGGTAAGCTTATTACATCACATCTACAGTAGACAGCGATGATGTTCAACTCTCTCTCTCTTGCAGTTCGCAACCCAAAGTGCGAAGTGTAGTTTTGAACTGTCATATGCCACGGATCATGCATGCAAAAAGCTGCTAGGGATGATACTGGACTCCATCAATGCAACACCTAGTTTGGCACACACCAGTGCTGCTTCATTGACCTGGTAGGTATCAAGGTCTCTCTGCCTATTATCCAAAAAAGAACCAAGTCAAATGTTTTACAGGGACCAGATTCAGATCTATGCCCACAATGGCCAACAATCAGCTGCAACTATTCTACCTCAGCATGTCATCACTGAAGGCAGTGTTTCTGACCTGCACAACTATTTTGTCACCAACGGTCTGGGTACCGAGGCAAATCGCAAGGGCTATGCAGTAGAACTTCGTTTCCTCTTCACCCTCCAGGTAACATATCCTCATTCCCTTCTTTTTCTTTCTATTGCGCTCAACCTTGTGTACTCATGTGTAAATAGGATCTGCATGATGACATGCAGGATGATGTCCTACAGCTGTCTCGAGTATCATCTCACCACGCGTTACGCCGCAAGCGGTCACAGTCCAGCTCTACTTTCATAGCTCCATCTGGGCCTCCTCCACCAAAAGTTGTACACCTCAGTGCATATCCACTTCCAAAACCGCAGCCTCGCGCCAAGTACTGGTTACGTAACCCCACCCTTACAGCGTATCGATTCTTGCAGCATACGCTGGTGCTTTCGAAGACGAAGGAATGGCAGCTGTACAAACAAGGTGAACACTCCATTCTCATTGCTGAGAAGCAGAATTGGATTGCAGCAATGAGGAACAACAACGACAAGTCAGAAGAGTCTGGCTATCTTGGCCGAGGATCTTCTAAGTTGGGTCTCTATGTACGTATTTGGTATTTGTTCATTCCTCTTGCTCTGCCCTTATTCAACATCCTTAATGAACTATAATGAATGCTTGTATTACTTTGCTGCAGGCCCGATTCAACGACAAGGAGTATGCTGTGACCATCCTTCGATCACGTCTTCAATTGGACAATGACTCAGAGCATCCTGTGCCAGAACATTCAGAGAACGAGGAGCTTTTCATTCTAAGCCGTGAGTTCAAGCTCCTAGCTGACGCCCAGCTGTGCAAAGAGGCCTTTGATGAGCTTGCCTCAGAGGTTCGCAGAAGCGCAAGCAGCAATCAAAAATTTCCAGGTGAGCATATACATGTAACCTTGTCTCAGTCACACTCCTGATCCCCTAATATTCCACAGATTTCTACTTCAATTATGAAGGTTCATTTCTCGGTCGCTTTGACGCCTCGCAGATGACGGGTTACAATGATCTTGGTGCATGGGTGTTTCTTGCTACGCCGCTGTTACCTTGCGGTAGGGTAGATGGAACAGTGAAAAAGTTCACTGGGAATGATGCTCCTGGTGATCCTGCTAATCAGCTGGAAGCTGCCATCCATGCTTTTGTTCATTTCAGCTACTTGTATTCTTGCAAGACAAAACTACTTTGTGACCTCCAAGGTACGCAGAGCTAATTATGGCTCTTATCATTGTTGTAACCACCTATTATCATATAGGCGCAGTGGATCGCTCAGGGAGAATGTGTCTTATTGACCCTCAAGCACACACGTTTGTTTTCATTTTCATTCATCTATTCTCTACAAAACTCAACTTAATATGTTTCTCTTCTCATCTAGTGCAGGAGGTGGTTTCAACTCCATGACCGATGTTTACTGGGACAGAAAGAACAGTGGTATTACAAGTTTCCTAAATGCCCACGACAAAGTTTGCGAGAAGAACATATTCTGCAATTTTCTCGACCTTCGCAACCTTGAATATAAGCAGGAGGAGGAGGAGGAAGAGGAAGAGGAGGATGAATTGTTTGAAGATGGTGATGAAAGTGAGCAGATTAAGCAAGGGTGTGACGGTGAAGGTGCAGAAGACAGTAACATAGAAGAGAACGTCTGAGAGCCTGAGAGCTAGACTATTGTAAAAACTTGTAAAAACTCATACAGGCCCATTCCAAACCATCTCGACCTCTCATTTTGACATCTTGTACTTTGCATGAATTATTCAAAAGAACTGCAGCTGTCATATGTATTGGTGCTCAAGTCTGGTACTTGGTACTCAAGCGTACTCAAGCTCCTAAAGTCACAGTGTGACATGTGTGAAGTACCTGTACAATGTCTTCTCCTGTGCTATAAAAGCATTGTGGAGCCACTAAACTCTGCATATAGACTGCCATTGTACATAGTATAGTAGATATATTACTTGCTTTTTTTTTAGTAATTAATGCCTGATTGCCAGTACAGACCAATGACACTTGTCGACACTTGGTGATGTCACTACCTAGTCACAATATGTCACAGACATTGACTTGCACAACTCATACAATCTGCAACCACTGACACTACCTTCAATGGCGTCTCAAAATCACAATCCTACTGGAAAAAACCAGCATGGTGAAGTTTGTCAGTTTCTGTACTGTACATCTTGCACACTTGATGTAACGCTCACCCAGCTATGCAGTAAAGAGCAGTGATAGCTGTCTAGTTGAAGCTCTTGAAAGGTATCACCGTGAAAAAAAGACAAATAATAAAGTCATATCAGAGCTACTTCGAGTAGAGTACGGTATCGAAATGAGGTACGCCAGCATTCCTTACACAAAAAGATTGCTACATGTCACTCTCACAAATGCTACAGTGATACCACTGTCAAACATCGTCGTAAAGAGTTAGGCCTTTACGGAAGTCGGACCACAATCAAGACAATGTCGCACGAAGAAGCAGAACAATTAGTTATAGATGAGCTCTCTCGGGATACATCTAAACACTCAGGGGTGAAGAAGATTCAGCACAAGGTTGTGTTCAACTCTGGGAAACACATTGCTAAGTTCGAAGCTTACCACTCCATCTTTGTGCGCAACTGAAGCTGAAACCATCATTCAAAAACATGTTGTCTCTGACATTATGCACACCTATGATGCCGAAGGGTTTGACCGACGTGAGCTGACCTCAAAACGCATACTGCGCGCACCCAAGTATCCTATTGGCATTCACGAACGATGGGCAGCAGATGGCCATGACAAGCTCTACAAAATCGGCTTCCCCATCTGGGCTGTTGTTGATGATGCCACAGGTAAAAGCCTCGGTGGTTGGGTAGTTCCCAGCAATCGGATGGGCTATATTGTGGCGTACTGCTTTTTGTGCCTGATTGAAACATATGGAGGTGCGCACATTTTGTATCCACTCTATTCGTTCCGATGTTAGCTCAGTATGTTCAGGTATCCCCATTCAATTAACTACAGATCATGGCTCTGAAACCACCCAGATGTATGGACTTATGAACGCGGTGACGCACATTTTGTATCCACTCTATTCGTTCCGATGTTAGCTCAGTATGTTCAGGTATCCCCATTCAATTAACTACAGATCATGGCTCTGAAACCACCCAGATGTATGGACTTTGATTCTTTTATTGTTCCTTGCTGAAGTGGTTTTCTGGTTAGTACTATATTTTGGCCAGAGTTCGATACCAACGAGCTACCTGCACATGTATATCTGCGCAGTGTACACAACATATCCATCGAGCGTTCTTGGCTGCACCTTCGCCTGGACATGGGTGATAACGCAGTCGCTGCATTTGAGAAGGGCGCTGAAGAACATGGGTACAATGACCAGAACCCTCAGCATTAGTACGTCAGCCAGCCCGTCTGCATATTCATTGTCCTCACACTTTGAATATAGCCAGTTATGTCAGTGGCTATGGCCAGTACTACTTCGCCAAGAGCTAAAGAAAGCAATGGAATTTCGCAACACTCTTCCAATTCGGAAGCAGAAGAACAAGCCTGGTCCATCTGGAATGTCAAGGAATGATGCGTTTACCTTGCCAGACAAGTGGGGTGGTCGTAACTGCTTACTTCCTGTAGACATGCACATCATTCGGGATATCAAGGAGGCAATGGGAGGAGATGATATCCTTGAGTTTGTTTCTCGTGATTTTAGGAAGTGCGCAGAACATGTCTACGCATCATTGAATATTGCCCAGCTTGGATTTGACAATGTCTGGTTTGTGTTCAATGCTATGCTACCTCTTGTTTTTCCTCAGTAGACAGTGTTGTCATATACACCTTTTAAGTAAATAAACCAGCAGTCAAAAACATGCATTCACAAAATTACCATTGAGTCTTTGAGATTTACGTGCCCTACATAGTGTCCGACCATACGATAACATTATTGCACTCAGTTACACTGATTTATTACGAGTGTCTTGCCACCCACCACACAAAAACCTGCGACAGAAACTGTCAGTAACAAACTAACCAGACGACGGATCTTCAATTGCATGCTCCTCCTAAGCACTCAGTCATGTGGACGTGTCATTGATTGTTTGCTACCGTTTGATTCTGAGCGCCTGCATCAATTTATAGGCAGCCAGCTGACCCACTGTGCTCAAACGCACCAAATCCCCTCATATCACATGGAGTCATTGTCCGCGATATTGGGCTCATCACGACTCCATGGCAATATTCTAGCTTTCATCATACCATTCACCGCATAGCTAACGAAACATCAGCCTACCTCCTACAAAGCAAGTACGTACAACGACAGTCCTCATGCTTTCGACTGACTCCCAAACAGTACTCGAAATCATCATCCTCTACGACAATCCCTTTTCTCACCAGCCGTATGAGCCCTTTTGGTGCGTTACACAAGAGTGCCGTTTGTCGCGCACTTAGTCTCGCTTGCATGCCCCTCACCGTGCGCACGTCGCCCGTCGCTCTTTGCCAATGGTCTCAAAGTCGTTATACAACGCTGTCTCTCATTCTGACCTCCTCTCGTTCGAGCACAATGGCGACTGTGAATATTCCGAAGCCCATGCCCTCGGACCCGCGACAGCGAGGTTGTCTCGTCCTTGTCCACGAGGAAGGCCCACACCAGCTCGCAAGGCTGTCCCTGCGATATGATGCTCCCGTCACTGATTCTATAACAAAAACTTACAATTTCTCCCTTGCCCGCCGCCCGCCGCCCGCCGCCTCCCACATTGTCATGACACCACTTTCCTCGTCCCAATGTTCTTTGTACGTGGCGGAATCAGCATCGACAATGAACATAGAGTCTTGTGGAATCTCGGCCGAGGCAGGCTTAGTGACAGTTGCAGGCGACGCAGTCTTTCCAGGAGACAGGGAGCTTGAGAGTATCACCAACTCCTCCTCGATCGTCTCATACACGGACGTTCGAGAGACTGAGACATGAGCTTGCGACGGACCCCTACGGTGGCCAGTTTTGCGAAGAAGCGCAGGAGACGGTTATCCAGAGCAAGCGAGTATGGGAGGACACTCCATTTTCGGTATTCGCTGTGCAATGTTAGTTCGTCGTCGTTACCATCTTTTTTCATCGCTGACACGTTGGATGTAGCATTCCAGCCACCGCACAATAAAACCGGCATGCAAGCACTGCTTGAGCACTCTAGGCAGAATTACGGCCCAATTCCATCTGAACTTTGTCCTCACCGCGTCCGCTCCCGCACCTCGTCACGCCCGACGCTGTACCCTATTCGTCAGCACTTTTCAGTATCCCCAGAGCAGCACACCGCTGGACAGTCGTTCTCGTTCCATGATGAATCGTCTGCGTCCAGCATGGGTCTCCGAGAGATTTCAATCAACCCGAACATCACTATCCTCTCGTCACCGCCCACTCTCGAAGTTAATCCGTTCTTGCCGTTCGCTGTCGAGATGGAAACCTCGAAGCCTGACAAGAGTGCACTCGGGATCCCTAGACAGCGTGTGTCGTCTAGTGCGCGAAGGACTGCTCTCGGGTGGTTGAAGCGTACGACAGGCGATATGGCGCCTTGACTAGCGCACACGGACACTCCACACCTGCCGCCAACCGTACGCGAACCTGCATCGCGACAGGGCGCTGTCACTGTCCATACACTGCTCCGACTGCAGTGCACGGCAAGAGCATGAACCCACGGATTCAATTCGCCATGCAACTACGAGGGTCAGATGTACGTACACCCTGTTCGTGTCTCATTCTCGCGTCATTGACTGGCCTCTCTGGTGGATATATATAGAGCACACCGTCTCTGGTCGTGTACACTGCTCGCCCTTCCTCGCGCTTTCCTCCCTCGCATCTACAAGCATTCTTGATGCTCTTGCAAGTTGACAAAGGCGCAAAGATATTTCTACTGTACACGACACATGATCAGGTTCGTTCCTTCTGTTCGCCGCCCTTGTTTTTTGTTTTTTGCTCCCGGGTCTTGACGACGACGCTGCCGGATACAGTTGATAACACGATGCTGATTGCCCAGGAACGTCAAGACTTAGTCTCAAACTGCCTTGCGTTTTACATTGAACATTCATTTGCTTATTCCTCGGTACCTGAGTGCCGATTCCACGTATGCTGACCATCATCTGATTCCCTAATTGTAGACCGCCGCCACCAAGTACCCTTCGCAAGCCCTCGGACCGGCTCTAACGAGTCAGACAGCCAAGACTGAGTTCCGGTTGGGAGACTGGATGTGAGTCTTTCGGTTCTATATTTGCACTTTGCCTTGGTGGAAATCAATGTTTCATGCTCCTCACCGTCAGTTTGATATCTGAGTGTCCGCCTTTTTTGTGTTTCTATGGTTTCGCGCACTTGCATGCAGTGTTGGTGTGGTTCCGGAGCTGCTCCCGCCTCAGTTTTACCCCTGTATGGTTCCGCTGACAATTTTTCTTGAACATTCAACAGATGCGTGGCGTGCTTCACACATAACTTTAGGTGAGTTTTTCGTCGTTAAATCCGAGTCTCCGACCCAAGTCGCCCCAGCTCGATTGTCTGCGTGCGTTTTCAATTTTGATCGCACTGATCGCCACCTTTGTCTCTGGCTGAAAAGGCAATCAGCATTGTCGCAGCCACCCCCGCCATCTTCCTCTCGCTCAACCTCATTTTGCCTTTCAGTAGGAACATGGTCTGCTACGGATGCGGCAACCCACGCCACTCAATGTGCTTGTTCTCTGAATCCAACTCTCATTTTGTCCCGTCTCTTCCACTTTCCGGGCCTCCAGCTCCTCCTTCTCAGCGCGCCCAAACATTGCCTCCTGCGCCTCTACGCACACAATGAGCTTGTTGCGCAACTCCTCTGCTTCACGTGATTTTCCCACCAAAGCTCCTCCGCCGATGTATCCGCTCTTAACCCCCAGTGGCCATGCGCTCGCCAGCGGCGGACGCGTTCGGAATATCTCGTCAGAACCACTGAGCCCATGTGTCATGTACTGGCCCGACAACGAGCCTTTCCCCGAGAGGGAGCAATTCAGGCCTTTGGGGTCAACCGTCATTCAGACATGTTATCCTTGTGAGTCATGGCCTTCCCCTGCTTTATGCTCACGTTTTGTGTGCCCCTCCTCATCGCTTGAATTCAGGTTAGACATATCTGCCTCCCCATCCGCGTTTCCTCCCTGCCCCCGCACAAACTCCTCCCCTCTCTCACTTACTCAATCATTGAGGAAATCGTTTCCGCAGATGGCAGTGGCGGACTTATGTTTCGTCAGGCTTTGCACTATCGTTACGAGGCATCACGTGTGATGCACCGTGTGTGTCGTGTTACGGCTGTCGTCTGGGGCGCGACGGGATGCACGGTCGCGACCGCCTTAATCATCGCTGGGTGGACGGCTTCTACGGATACCGCGTACGGGCTAGGCTATGGAATACCATGGGTATGGGCAATCCTGACAAATCGAGTCTTACCGCTCTTAGGTGAGACGACAACATACCGTCGAGTAGAGCTCCTCCTAACTGGGGAATTTTCAGATATATCCCGGATGGTATTCTGACGCATATCTACACACAACTGATTGCTGACTCATCCCAGATTCCACTACCTACTCCTCGTGCACGTTGTCCACCGCTACGATGCCGCAACCCTAGAAATTCGACTCGCATGTCGAGCTGTTACAGTCTTCAGACGCCTGCAACCGCAGTGAACCACGGTGTGTATTGCACCCACACCATAGCATAGATAATATGCCCACAAATTATGTGTAGCTTAGCTGGTACTTTTTTGGTGTTCGGTAGCTCGATGCTAAGCACAATATGTACTGTAGTACATTTTTTATGAGACGCCAGAGATCGAGTAGCCACTTCACTTCAGACAACCAATTCGCCGATCAGTCTATAACCACCACGCAGCCTGCTACCTCACCACCACTCGGGTATGGTACTTGCTCGAGCGTATGCCTAGTCGTTGATTGCCTCCACTCTAAGACTGCAAGTTCGCTCGGTGGCGTCCATGGCATATGCGCAAGATCTCAAACACCGTTATACTTACGTACCTCAGCTACCAGCACGCTTCCTCTGGCCACCTTTCAGCCACTTTGCCAAAAAGACTTTTGGGATAAATAGATTTGGTTCGCTGACGGTGGTGAGCACGGATGAACCCCGCTGACATTAATTACTCTTGCCACGGCCATACCCCTGATCTCACGGAGTCTGCGTATCATTCCATCTCAACCTGCTACTCCATACAAGACGAGCGGCCCACCATTCTAACATACCCCCTGCAGACTGTTTCAGGCTCTGTATACCGTCTTGGCACTCTCATACTACCTCAACACAACAACGCTCTACTATCGGCTAGCTCGAATCTGCTGCATCCTCCGCTCATGGATCATCTCTTGGTGCTTCCTCAACTTCAGGCTCTACTTCAATGAGTAGATCTACCAGCGGAGAGACATCTGCCACAACTCCCCTCGAGGGCAGCGTCGATGGCGGCAGTGGAATATCACCCATTGTCGCAGCCGCACCATCACGAGACGGGTGCGTCCGACCCGTTCGGCTACATGTCCTCGTCGACCTCCCCCATGACACTCCCATCTTTGTTCTCTTTATTGCGATCCTTCGCCGGGCCATCTGGCAGCACGATGCCCATAATGCCCAATTACGCTCCTCCCAACATCTTCGGACATTCAACTACGAGCCCTCCAGGTGGGTTCCCACTCAATGTCACTCTGGGCTCAAACCCGTTCAGTCTTTCCCAAAATGCTTTACACAGTATCGCCCCTCCTCGCCCGGTACACCCTCACGCGTACATCACCTTATAGTCGCAGCGTTGAATCAGTGGGATATGGGGATTGAAGATCCGAATTGTATCAAAACAGCCAAGGAGGTGACCTCAGTAGCACCTGCCGATGATCGAGTTGAACACGGCGGCGGTGACACCGAAGGCTGTCTGGGATCCGGGAGCTTCTTGTATGCAGTATTGTACTATGCTCACCAATGTCCCGTGTTTCTATGTCCAAAATATGCAATAAATATAATACTGTTGAGCAAAGTACACAGTGTGCAAACATTATAAGCGCTGCCCCTTTGACGACCAACACACGGTTGAAGCTCACTGAGCTTCAACCTTTACTCTGACATCAACAAAACAAGTAAGTGAAAAACATATCATATACATCTGTGGTTCACATGTACTCTTCAGTTTCCACACCAATGTCTCATCCGACCCTCATCGTGCGTGCTGAACCGAAAATGTTCTCGCGCCAGTACGAGTTGGATAACTTCTTGTGTCATGGATCTTGGCCCAAAGCTATTGCAACTGAGAACAACACAGAGAGGGTCACACGAGCCAACCACGAACACACTAGAGCGGTTATCCAAAGCGAGATGCTGACAGACCGCACAGGTCTATGGGTGAGTCACCGCTGATATGCAACTGCGCTACAATCAACTCATATCTTCCTCAATTTGTAGCATGAGTTGCTGGGCGAGTGGACAGCTTGGTGTCTAGGAGACTACATGTTGTTTGAAAACGCGGTCAATACCTTCATCGAATACACTTACAAACGCCATGTGGTTGTCAATCACGCTCCTACGGAGAAGCTGGATCTTGAAGGATTACGGTATTTACGTCAGGTTTCAAAAGATATGTGGGAGATGCAGGTGAGCATAGTCAAATCGAGTGGACTACAAACACTCACTGTGACCAAAGTCACGCCCTACAAAGCAAGGTCTGTTTCATGATACATGCAAGCAAAGATACGACACTTGTATACACGATTCACTCCTCGATGACCTGGACGCAAGCGATTCTGACAGTGACTGCGATGAGTCAGATGATGAGCATGATATTCAACATGTTCACAGACCTTCGCACATACAGGTTTGATTTCATTCTATCATGCCCATGCCAATTCTGATGGTTAATTCCAGCCAAACGCACCTTCCAACACCACCGCAGAGAGGGCTTTAGCAATGAGACACAATTCACCATGAAGTGTGACCTTTGGAAGAAATCGTTGGAGGACTTCTTCTACAGCAATGACACTGTTGGCAGTTACCAGTTCATAGATGTGAGTAGCAATTCTGTGTCTCTCAATCATCTTAATAACCTTGGATTCACTGCGTGACATAGCAACTACTGCCACTTCGCGCGGCATGTCTCGACACTGTAACACAGATGAGGAAGATACGAAAATCTGTGTATAGCACAGATAAATGGCGACAAGTGATTGCTGTGAGTAAACTGTGCACCCACAGTGATTATTACTCACTGCATGAAAGACCACAGGGTTGGTACGCACATTGCTAGATTTGGCTGCTCCTGGTCGATCGTACCAGCTGTCGCCTGCTATTATTGACACTTGTAACATCGGTCTATGGCGAGACACATTGGGTGAGCTTGTGCATGCCTGGACACCTACCGAAGCATTCAAAATGGATGTTGTTAAAACACCTGCAGTGACGGTATGTGTATACATCTCTCTCATAACACATTCTGAGTACATCTTGTACCGTGCAGGTGGACAACAGCCTCACCCCCTCCGGCAATGCATTCATTGACATATTGCGACATCACCCCACACTTGTGCCTAATGTTGGCAATTGTCTCGCAGTGTTTTTTCTCAATGACGAGTCAAGTTTTGTGGAAAACTGGAAAGAGTGGTTGGTGTATGGTTTAGTAGGCGTGGGCTATCATGTGAGTTGTGTGAGATTATGTATTAACATAATCTTACCCTTGGTGGAATGCCCCACGATGGAATCCAAATCAACTCTTTCGCCGCCTCAAGTTCTGCATCAGGAGGCCTTGAAAAACAAGACGGATCTTCCACCGACATTGCAGAGAATATTTCAGAATAGCACAAATCACAAGAATATTATTGACCAATTCAACAGTGACGTCCATCACTCGAAACCTTCATTCAGCTCCAAGCCTTTGTCCAAGGTTATACCTCCACCCTCTGCTATGTCGGCATCACAACCTAAGCCTCCTTCAAGCTTGAGAGCAAAGCCACTTTCCCAAAAATCTTGTATGTGACTGCATTCTCTGCTAATTTACTGGAATAATAAATTGTACCTAGCTGAACCGGTGGTGATCAACTTTAGCCATGCCATCACAGATGACTGGAGACCTTTCCCGAACCATGAAGCCCATGACACGATGCCAAGAGGAACATGCCGAATGTGCCAAGATCTGCCAGTCCTCGAGCGATGCATTCGTCGCTATGATGTTTCTGAGTACCCTGAAGCAACTACATTGACAGGAGCTGTGTTGACATATGCAATGGCAGATGATCGCATTGGTGTCACGGTCAATTGTTTTGCCACACAATGATATTTCCTTGGGTAATTGATCATATTTTCTAGAACTCAGCAAAGGCTCTGCAGTACCGGTCTCCAGATGATCCTACACTGCAGTTTGTACGAATCGAGCATCGCCCTGAAGTATATCGACGATGCGGTAGAGACGCTAATATATTCATACACACAGACAGAAATGTAGGGATTCATGATATCCTGCAATGCTTATGTTTGATTAACTTGCCCGCAGGTCGGTGGTGTGGTCTACAATGCCTTTACTCCTTCCGTACTCAACACCATGAAGAAGTCACATGCATTGGTGATGAAGAACAAATCGATCAAACGTGGATCTTCCTTTCAAGTGTTTGCTGCTAGCAAGATGGTCCCAGTAGGCACTCGCCAGCCACAGGGTGGCTCTGCAGGGGACGGTTATGCTCCCTACACTCACATGGCTGCTGATTCTCCTGAAGCAATTGATGCTTTGATGTCACATGCTTTGGTACACATCCTTCTTGTCAACAGCCCAAAAATCCTGACCACATATTTAGGATGCTGATTTGCTGCTCACTGCTGTTCGCCCATATAACCACAGTGTTGCCAAAACACTGGATAAGCTCACCAAGGAAGCAGGTCTGAGCAAGATGGGCTCAAAGGGAGTGAACCAATACTACTGCTCCAACTACATCGCACCACTCCATGCCGACAATGACATGACCACTACACTGTGCTGCCAGCTGGAAAAACAAAACACCAAACACCGAGAATTAGATTTCTGCTACAGTAAGTATGGATTCTATGTTGAAACTGTAGCAAACATGGCATGGTAAGAATTCTACCACATCTGTCAAGTGAGCCAACACTCATTATTGTCTGCAAAGGTGGTTCGAGAGCTCGGATTTGCATGGCTCAATAGTTCCGGCACAATCGAGTGTGGCAAATATGGTGAGCACGGGCAGCTGCAACACTATTCGAAGGAAGGATTACAATAAGGCAAAGCACTATAAAAAAGTGCGTAGCGACATCTCTCGCTGTCACACGTACTGGGAAGCCATGATGTGAGAACAGTAGCTGTAGTAGTTCAATCAAGTATCTATGCCAAATTAGAAAACTTGTGCATCCCAAACATGTGAAGCTAACCAAGTGATGGGCGCTCCGGCGTTCTGTTTCTTGTTGCCTTTGTCTCTGTCGCCCTCACTGCAACATGTCCTCATCAACCTCTTTGCATTGCACGGAAACAACGAAAACAACAATATCGAGGGTCTCGAACCCAAGAACAACAAGGCGCATCAGCAGAACGTAAGGCGGACCAATTGAAGAGCAAAATTGCATGGGCTCACATGAACGTGTACAAGGTGAGCCCGACTCTGCGAACTTGGGTTGCTTACTGTTACCTGCAGAACAACAAGCGTGTCACGAATGATGACATGGCCAGGTGTGAATAACGACGCGCAACATCCAAACTGGCAGATTCAGAGGATCAGGACTTTGAGAATAACAATTGTGAGTACGTATGCATACACTGCAACGCCTCGTCTTACCGCAAACCCCAGTCGAAGAATATGCTCGTGCTCTGGAGGGTACCACCGCCCCCACACTTCAAAGACGTACCGACTTCGAACATCATCGTGCCCCTACGCATTGCGGCAAACGTCACCTCCTCCGTCGAGAGCGTGAACACAAGTCCACCGCACGCGAGGAAGAACGACTGAATTCTGGCATAACGGGCACCTATCGACAAATCTCATAAGACTGGGAACTCTTTGGCACAGCATCGTTTCATGGACCTGCGTAGGAGACTACGAGAACAATGAGGAATCAGCGACAACGTTTCCAGATCCTATTGGCTGTGGTTTCTGGCCGAAACTTATTACAGCCAATAGGATCTGGAAACGTTGTCGCTGATTCCTCATTGTTTCCTACTGAAACCATCTGGAAGCATGCTGTCCACTCGGGAAGGAAACAATGATGAAGTCACGTGGTAATATTGAGGTGATTTCCGGTGAGTTTCCGGCGGAAATATTTTGTTAACCGGTTTCATTATTTCCATGTTATTGGCAATGGAAACTACGGAGAATACACTTGATTGTTTCTACATGTTTACCACATTATTCCTGGAGGGAACAACACCACCATTACGCTGTGACTGCACACCAACATGATCTGCATATTGCACAAGAAAATTAGTGCAAGATGCCAATGTATCTAGTCTAATGATGTATGCCACTGACCAACAAACTACCTGTTAGTGAGATGGTTGCTACCAGCAATCTCACTGCCATTTCATTTACTCAGGGTTCTCAAGTTTGTGCACACTTGAAACACATCAAGTTTCCCCCCCTCTCTTACCTAAAAACAAGTGTTTAGTTGGTGGTAGAGCATTTATATATACTGCAACTTGAATCCCTTAGGATCAAGTAACTTGGATGGTACAGTATACTAGCGCTCCTCGGGACACTACCACCCTTCGGGACACTCTAATCCTTCGGGCTCTTACAGCTCTGAATATTCCTGAAAAGATTTTACACAAAGCCTCTGGAGTCAAGCTGGTGTATAAATTTTATCTTGTGTGTAGGACCTCATCTCAAAGAGACATTGGGTTATCTGTAGCCACTTAAGTGTGTTCAGCACAAGTTAGCAATGTATTCATTGCTTCACAGGTCTGCCTCAGTACAAACTTGCGGGAGTAGGGCCAGCAAATGGCAAGATACAATTCCTGAAGTACAAAATGTGATTTGAATGTTGTACATCTTAAATAAAAACATTGTTTAGTTTATAGTAGAGCATGTATATATTGCAACTGAACATTTGCATCCTTAATCAACAGATTAAAGTTTATTTCTGTAGTGTGACCATTTTGATCAGCATGTATATCAGTGTGTATCCCATTGTGAAACAATGTATGAGCATTGTTATCAATAATATGGCAAGTGAAATGGCTGTCACCATGTAGTTAATTCCACACAAGTGAAAGACATATCTACTAGCCTGCATAATATGTTCAGATTTGAATAAAATGTCATTACCTCTATGATAGCGGGTGCACTGTTTCTTTGATGTGATGTGCCTTAAAGCATTCATCCAGCTGGAAAAAGGTTTTCCGTTACATGAGCCATTACACTTGATTTATTCTTCCAGCTATTCTTTGTGCAGCGCCATAGAGTAGATCTAGCATATGATTTAATTTCACATCAAAATATATCACTATAAATTTTGAGCTTGTAACTGGTAAAAGCATATATTCACAAAGTTCTCCTACATTGTTACTAGTTGCATCTCTGAAAGATATATCTGGTAGATCCTGATGCAGGCAATCTTGATTAATGGTTATAGCATCTTCAATGTCACTATCTCAATATACAGATCTTTAAAGATATCACAAAGCATTTTCAAGTAATTATTGCCTGTCGGAGTTGATTTTTTTCATTTGTTTTAAGACCGACTATCGTCAAGAGACAGGTTGTCAAGTCAGAACCCCTTGGTGTAGCTACACACAAGGTCGAATGATGGTCTAGGCCGCACGGTCGCTGTCAAGCATAGTGGCAGACAGATGATGGTTTGATAGAAGGAATATTGATACAAAGTGGATAGACTGAGGTTCTAGCCCCATGTCTAGTGGCTATTTATACATGTTGACCTAACTACTTATGGACCAGTCTGATGTAGTGGTAGCCAATCAATGGAATGGAAAGGAAGAACAATAGACAATAGAGAGATGGAACATGAGCCAAAGAACAATAGAAGGGGTTGATCCCGAAACAGGAGATAGACGGGGTTGATCCCGAAACAGGGGATAGACGGGGTTGGACCCAAAACAGGGGATAGAAGGGCTTGGACCTGAAACAGGGGATAGACAGGGTTAGACCTGATAGAACGGTAACGGAGTTATGGAAGAGCCGAGGGTAAAACCAAAGCAATGGCAACCAATAGGGGTTAGGTCTGAAGTAATAAGAACAAAGTGAGGGGGTTAATGACATAATAGTCCGTGTTGAACGGGAATGACAAGGGATTGGAACTAATGGGGAAAGGACAAGTTGGATCGTCAAGGTAAAGCAAAGAAATAGCTAGCTACTTGTTATGAGAAAAGAATGAAAATAGTAAAGTGTGAAGACTGTTCGTAGCAATTTGTCACTGTCCTTAGTCTTAATGTTGATAAGTGTAGTGAACAAGCTATCATATGCCCAACTATATGATCAACTATTCCAGTTGAATTCCTTGAGACCAAGTCAATTGGATAGTACTGGGTTCACATTGACTTTTTGTGTCTTATGGGTTTGGTTGAGTATTTGACTTTTTTCAAGTCCTTTCTACCCTTGTTGAATGATTTTATACCTTCCACCTCACTAAGACGTTTGATTTCAGTTTTGACTTGAGCAGATACAAATCAGTCTACTGTAGAATTTACATGTTCTCTTCCATTGTATCATTGACTGTCTTATTTGTATTTTATCTCCCTCAGTTCTGTTCAATATTTGCCAGACTGCCTCTTCAAACAGATCCTCAATGCTGTAAACATCTTTACCATTCCACTTTGACAGTTGTGGTAGAGTTTTAGATATGTATTCTATCCCTCTGGCATGTCAACATGATAATATGCAATGATTACCACAAACATCTTTAGGTGTACTTTCATGAATCTCACTTAAGTGATTTTGTCAAGTAGTGCTAAAGCAGCAAACTTCTGTCTTCAATTGACTGACAGTCCTCCTACCATATGATTATTTGAGGTCTCATGTAACTCATGTCATGTGATAAGTTCATCCATGAGACAAGCAAGCATCATTTGTCACAACTTCTGTTACTAATGTGCCCCATATAACCCACTTTGATAAGTATTTTTTGTTACTGGCACCAATTTTTGTTAGTAAATTGCTCAGCATACTTACTTTGTTAAGTAATTTTGTCATTGGTAACAACTTTTGTTACTAATGTGTATGGTTTACCTACTTTCATGAGTAATCATCTTACTGGTAACAATTGTTTTACCAATGTGTTCAAAACACTCACTTTGATAACTAACTTTGTTACTGGTAACAACTTTTGCTACTAATGTGTTTGTGGATTACCCATTTCAGTAAGTGATTTTGTGACTGGTAACAACTTTAATTACCAATGTGCTTAGATCACTCACTTTCATAAGTAACTTTTTATTGGTCAAACATTTATCATTAATGTGCCTGCATTACCCACCTTGATAAGTAACTGTTTTACTAATGTGCTGGAATTAGCCACTTTGATAAGGAATTGTGTTATTAGTTACAACTTTTATTATTCACTGGCCCAGAATACTTACTTTGATAAGTAATTTTGTTATTGGTAATAACTAAGTTACTAGTGTGTTTGGATTACCCACTTTCATAAGTGACTTTGTTATTGGTAACAAGTTTTATGACTAATGTGTTTGACCTACTCACTTTGATTATTGATATGTCATTTTGTTGTTGGTAACAACTTTTGTCACTAATGTTCCCTCATTACTCACTTTGATGTTACTGGTAACAATTCTCACTAGCAACTTTCAATTTGATAAGTAATGTTGTTCTTGGTAACAACTTTTGTTACCAATGTGACCCTATTATCCACTTTCATAAGCAACTTTGTTACCAGTAACAGCTTTTGTTACCAATGTATTTAAATCACTCACTTTCATAAGTACTTTGGTGACAGGTAACAACTTACATTATAAACTTGGTTAGAATACTTACTTTGATAAGTATTTCTGTCATTGCTAGTAACCTTTGTTACTAATGAGCTTGCATTACTCACTTCAAAGAGTAATTCTGTTGGAGTTTACAACTTTTGTTACTAACGTGTTTAGATTATTTACCTCTATAAGTATACTGGCCATAACTATATATAATGTCACAGATTTTCAATGTTTCTACAAGACTTGCCTTACCAGGCAACAGTATTATTGGGAATATTTAGGCACTTATCCGGCGTCTATTTAGGTGCTTATCCAGCGCTTATCTGGTGCTTATTAGGTGCTTATGTCAGTGCCTATCAATTGATGTGCTGCTGCACCCTCTGTCTCTGATGTGCTGATGCACTCCTTTCCCTATCTGTGTATCACATGATAGAACTCTCTGGAACCTTGTGGAACGTGCTGGAACTATGATGTCATAGTGTAGAACATTCTAGTAGATGATGTCATAGTTCTTAGAACCTTCTGGAAAAGTCTAGCCTTGTCTTAGAACAAGCTAGAACAAGTCTAGCCTTGGGACTGATTCATGGGGTCAATTGCTATTGGTTGATTATTGAAGTGGCACCTCTAGGGCATAGGGCATGCTTAGTAAGGTAGATTACTTTGCTCACTCATGTAGATATTAGAGGTCTTAGGGTAGTACCTGGGGTACTCCCCTTCATGTATATAAGAGGCACTCCTGAGGGCATATCCCCTCAGTCTTAACCACTCTGTTGGTCCAGGACTACTCAGTACCTCACAGTACTTCGCTCACCACCTCTCTTACTCTCTATCTCACCACATGCCCCTCAAGTTAACCAACTTATCTGATGAGTGTAGCATTACTGTTACATATAAAAGCAACTTTATCTTGTTGATGTGTCCACTTTGCAATGAATCATCACTCTTAGCTGTAGATGCTCCCATAGCTGAGTAGTTTATCATGTCTGTTAGTTTTGCATGGGTTCCGGGGTCAATTCCCCTCACTGGTAAATATTCTCCGCATCTAAGCGCTGGTTCTACGTGTCAAAGCACTGCAATTGCAGCACTTCTTCTGACGGATTTGCAGTCCTTGCGCACGGCCATGTACAGTCCCAATTGGGCGCCTTGCAAGTCCTAGACTCCCACGCTCGGGCCTCGGCAGTCACCAGGCGCCTATTGCACGTGAGATGCTGACATAATCTGTACAGGACCCCGGATTCCGTTTGCGGAAGCAAAACACCACAACGGCCAAGACACCAGATTAGGTTGGGCGGGGCAACCTGTGTACATGCACGCGTCCACCGTCGTCGCGGCCGCTTGTTCCTCTCTCTCTACTCTGTCGAACGCACCCACGCTCATGCATCCCATAAACAATGTAAGCATTATTAATTATTTTGGCTCTCGGTAAAGTAAAATGTCCAGCTATTAGGTAAAGTCAATGAAAACCATCTCGCTTGGAGAAGAGAGTGTATCTACAACAAACATGTGTAGCTTGGGGAGTGTGGATTAGCGGGCAATGTAGGTTATAGAGGTGAGTTATGCAGTTGACCTGCCTGAAGAGTGTTGTACTACACCTTGCTCAGGTACCGCAGGTAGACATGTTGTGCCAGTTGAGTGCGACTGTGCCGTCTTGCGCAAGAAGCTCACGCCATGCGCTCGCAATCTTATTGTTCTTTGTTGCAAGGCATACACGGCCACTCTTTCTGTACTCAAACACTCCGTTGGCGTCAGGACGTGCAAGATTTCCATCAAAGTACGTCTTTGCATTTGTTGCGTCGATTTCATCCTTGGCTATTCATGCTGCCTTGAGCATCTCAAGGATGGTCTGGTACCTCATCCAATTTCTGCCCGCATCTGTGTACTTTTCCCAGAATGCTGCCTCAGAGCTCACTCCTGCCACGGCCATAATGAGCAGCCAGATCAAGCATCAGGAGTTGCCAGTTTCTTTCTAGCCGGAGTGCTTCTATCATCAACTCTCCGAGGATTTCCGGCTGTGGTGGATATTGTGGAGGGCGTTAAGGAGGTTTCACCTGAGTCTGTGCTTGTACCAAGCCATCACTGCTGTCTCATATCGGTTCTCGCCGTACTGGCCCAGCAATACAGAAAAGTCATTGTTGTATTTTTGGATTGTTTGCAAACCTTGGTTTGCTCTTTCAAGTTTGGCCAATGCATGTTCTCTGAGTCCTTTGTCCTGGAAAAACATCAAGACTTCTTCGCAGAATTCTCTCCAGTGTGGGAAGTATTCCATCAGATATTGTTTCTTCTTTAGCATAGCTTATGGTCCAGCTGTTCCTCCGATCATGTAACTGAGTACACAAACAATCTTGTGTATGGCTAGAGCGAATTGCTTAGGCTGCATCCTGATGTACATCATCATGTTGGTCTACCTTTCCAAACTTCTCGGCCCTGCTGTCAAAGTCTTGGGGATCACGGAGTTTGAGCTTCTCCCACTTGCTCACAGGTGGTGCTTAGTCATTGGTTGGGGTGTCGGAGTATCCGTCAAAGGGGTACTTGAGGCTGAAAGGATCTGATTGCCTCCTCTTCTTGTAACCTTCCCTGTCATAGGGTCGAAAGAGGGGTCTATGTGGATCTGGTGCCAAGGAGTCGTCGTCATCTGGAGTGGTGAATGGTGTGAATGGTCTTTGTTCTCTTTCATTTTTGGTGCTTGGGTAACAGTATCTGTTGCTGGTTGCACGGTACCTTCCGTTTGTATTGCTTTTTTGGAAGTATTGATGCTACTGTAAGTTCTTCTAACAATAGTGGTGGTGTGCTACTAGCAGATGGTACTTCTGCTCATCTCTTGTTGCATCTTCTGGCTTCTCGCAAGTGTCGCTCAACTTGGGCAACGTCCACAAATTTAAAATATGGGTGTGGTGGTCTTACTGTTTTGTTTGCTAGACCATGATTGGGACAAATATTGGCTGTGCAATGTACCCACTCCTTTTAATGGTCAAGATAGATGTCTCGTTTCTTCTGGTAAAAAAGGTGTGGCTTTCCGTAGCAGGGGAGTGATGTTCCAGCTCCTACTGTCATATGCTTCTGATGTCTGATGTGCCTAAGTGCTGCTTCCCATCCAGGGTAAGGCTAGCGAGGATGATAAGGGATTGCAGCAAGACCGCAGTTGTTGCCAATCAAGTTGATCTTCTTGGTGCGCGGGGTAGACCCAGAAGAGTCTATCCAAATGTTAAGACCAACTATCGTCAAGAGACAAGTTGTCAAGTCAGAACCCCTTGGTGTAACTACACATAAGGTTGAGTGATGTTCTAGGCTGCGCGGTTGCTGTCAAGCACAATGGCAGACAGATGATGGATCGACAGAAGGAATATTGATACAAAGTGGATAGACTGAGGTTCTAGCCCCATTTCTAGCAGCTATTGATACATGTTGGCCTAACTACTTTTGGACCAGTCCGACGTAGTGGTTACCAATGAAAGGAGTGGAAAGGAAGAACAATAGACAGAGAACAATAGTTGCTTTGGCAAGCCAATGAGAGAAAAGACCATCAAGGCTCAGGAGCAAGGGGCAAAGAAAGATGGATCATGAATCAAAGAACAATAGAAAAGGGGTTGAACCCAAAACAGGGGATAAACAGGGTTGGGCCCAAAACACCTGAAACAGGGGACAGACGGGGTTGGACCTGATGGAACGGTAACGGATGTATGGAAAGGCCAAGGGTGGAACCAAGGCAATGGTAACCAATCAGAGTTAGGTCCGAGGTTTGAATGCAAAACAAGAAGGTAACTAATGATGTAGTAGTCCGTGTTGAATGGAGCCAATGAGGATCAGGGAATAAGGGAGGAAAGACAAGTTGGATTGTCAAGGCAAGTGTAAGGAAGACAACTAGTTATCAGGACAATTGAAGAAGTGAAGAAGAATAATAGGGTGTGATGACCGTTTGTAACATTAAAATGTCATCTACACTCAACATAGAACAGTGGCCAGGACACGACTGTTACACAACTATTTCCAAGGAGGCCTTGTGCTAAGATGTGGAAGATATCACAAGTGTAGATGGGATAAACTATTTCTACGAGAGCATGATACACAGAGCAAAGTTGATGTGACACCACACAACAACTCGAGAAATCACGACTTGACAGCCTACCGTCACCATCCCTCACACAACGCTCACTGCGACGCGACCGTAAGACCTGGCAGCACTCCATTAAAGACCCAGCTAAGACAAACACCATGATCAGAGCTGATAACTTCAACGCCTACTTCTCAGACTGGCGTAGCATGCTACAAGAAAGCAACAACCAACAGCTCCTTTGCTCCACGCCTCTTACGCACCCAGAGTCCAAACCTGACAACACAACGGCGACAGACCCCCTACCTGTAGACAACATGCTCGCTGGCACATACTAAATCTGGACCGCCACGCCTCCCAAAGGATGGCCAAATATCCACACTAATGACCCTCTAGGACGCCTGGGATACCTCAGCTCGGAGGGGATAATCTCTGTTCTTGACAATGACTCTGACTCTGTCTTGGCTTTCATCTGGGATGCAACAACGCGAGACAAAACCGCAAACACCGTTGCAGACCTCCGCAAGAGCCTCTCACTCCTCCTACTCCACAACAAACACCCAACTGTACAAGTTATTCCGGCTAACCCTCTGGCAACACAGGGCAATGGGCCCCGGAGACACTTTGCATCTCAAACCTCTCAGCCGCAGCTAAAACCTTCCTGCTCGAACAAGACGTCTTTTCAATGAGGAACCCGCAAATCACCTTCTCTGTCTATGAACCCTTCCACTCTCACCAAACCTTCCTCACGATGATAGCTGGCTACTCTGATGTCAAAGATAGGGCAGCCATCCACCAGAACATCCTCAACACCATCTTAACATCCGCATACACCTCTGACCTCATCAAAATTGTGACTGACTGCCACCCCAGCTACCGTCATATGCGCAAGGTCAACGTGCTTCACGCCGTAGTCAATACAGCACAAACCACCATCCTCGATTTACGCACAACGTCAGGGCAACGAGCTCCTTGTGTATGCCTATACATGAACATACCCACCGAAGACTTCAACCTCTGGCACATCATCCAAAACCATATCCGAACGCTCAACTTTGTAGGCCCAAATGGCGAACCTTGCAAATCAACAGACCTCAAAACTCCCTGCTGCGGGTGTGGAGCTGTCAAACATCCACGACCAATATGCCCCTTCCAGGAAGTCCAAGGATGGAACAGCACTAAACTATTGTACCAATTGGCTTCTCCAGTCTCCGAGCCGTTGACTTCGGACAGTCCATGCAACAAACACAAACTCACCGTCCACCAGTGTGTGCACGAACCACTTCCCCCAGCTGTACCTTATGAAGCACCAACACATACCATCCCGGTGGTAGATTCTCTTGCCTTATCTGACAATTAGGCATATATTGTTGTCCCTCCCCCCTCTCTCTACTATCATCAATACATTGATTGGACTCACGAACACGCCCTGCCAGTAGCATACCTGCATGTAGAAGATCCTTGTACCACACCCAACGAGTACGAGTAAACCGTCAGCACTCTAATTACTCTACTACCAAGAGCATCTTCACAGAACTCTTGAACACGCCTGATCCGTAGCATAATTCCAAACCGCCTGTAACATACCAGCATACCACATATTGATCGAATCACGACAACATTATGTCCTTACATAGCCCTACTCCCCCTGCACAAAGAGGATACTGCTATGCTTGTTCGCACAAGCTACCACCCTGATACTATAGTACTGCGAACCTGGCCAGCTCGGCGACTGACCTTGCAGTGCCCACAACACAACAAAAAAGAGGCCAGAACGTCTCATCTTCAAATGACCCGGTCGACCAACCCCCCAGGCCCACATTTGGTGCTTGAACAGGAAAGCCCGATGGGGAGGAGGGATACTCCCTAATGTATTGACATGGTGAGCTATTTAGGTCTTGGACCAACCGTGGGCTGCAGTCCAACCAAAGTTTCAAACTATCTGTATTTTAGAGCCAAACTAAAGTATGGATTACCGCAGACATAAATCCACCACGGGGTAGAAGGTTATCTACTTCCCTTACTTGCTACCTCCGTATGCAGGTATTGTACAACCGGAGACCAATTATATACCAACACAATAACTCATGTTACAACGTTCTGGTCATGATGACAGCCTTCCCGAGCCCCAAGATTGGGCAGGACACACCACCCCCCCCCTTACCGATGACGGGTCAGGGTGGAACCCATATCCACACAGAGGAGATAGACATCCTCTTGAGTGATATTCACCAAACTTTAAGCAGTATCAAACACAACCGAGCCCCACAACCAATAATAGTAGACACACCTACGGGCGAAAGTCAGAGACAAGCTACTGAGACGAGACAATGTCACGGGCGTAAACAAAAAAACCAAGAAGTACACTGGAAAAAAGACATATGCAAATATCCATATTGCAATGCTAAACATGAAAGGGCATGGATCCAGAGCGATAGGCGACCCTAAAAACAAATGGCAAATGGGTACATGTCAGCAACCTCATGAAACAATGGAAACTAGGTGTTCTTGCATTGCAAGAGACCCACCTCACCAATGCGTACGTGAACCAACTTCATCAAGTCTATGACAGGAGGCTGCGCGTTGAGAACTCCGCAAATAAACTCCGCTCAAATGCCCATGGAGTCACATTAGTATTTAACCCTGACATAGTATCCACGGAAGGTCTTCAGACATGGCAAATACTGCCGGGGAGGGCAATCCTAGCAAAAGTCCACTGGCATAAGCACTCAGCAGTCTACATTTTGGCTGTTGTAACACTGTGGTACACTCCGAAACTAGTTACAACCCCAAAGACAACACAACCAACCACAAAGTAGCAACAGGAGTGTAAGGGTGTGGGAGCGCGGTAGTGTGAAAGTGTGCGAGGTGGTCTTTAAAGTCCTGGTTTACCTGTGCTGTAAGGAGCAACAAGGTTTTTGAAAGGAGCAACAAGGTTTTTGATAATAAAGGTTTTGTATAAATTGAGCTAGGAGGGCAAAGCACCACGCGTATTGTGGGCAAAAGGGGTGGGTGATGCGGTGAAAGCGAAAGAGGTTTAGCGCAAACACGAAGTGGACACGCGCGAGACACCGAGTCTCAAAGTGAACAATGCGTGGAAAGTTGCGAACAGCAAACACAAACGCAGTACAAGTCACAAACACAAAACGCAGTAACACAGTAAAATAACGCAGTTAGGAATAAAAGCAACACAATGAAACTAAACAAATTGCAGACAAAGGGTGAATTAGTCGGACACAAGACGCTACATAAGCATATGCTAGACCAAAGTCAGTTTGACTTGATCGATTGGTTGCAGGAGCGATAGTGAAGGACAACTCCTCCAGAGCGGCAATGCGTGTTACAAGCGAAGGCGTGGCCGACAATGACGTTGGTGGAGCTTGTGAGATCGAACTGGATGAGTTCGCACTTGTGGTTATCTCCTTCGCAGTCTGGCAAGAGCCAACAATCTGGATGCGGCGCAAGTGGGCAGTCACAGTCGAGCAGGACAGAAGGAGTGGAGCGCAGGGGAATTGGGTGATTGCTCTGTGTGTCGCAATAAGAGCAATTATCAAGCAAGGTGGCAACCAAGGCAACGGACGACGCTGGCAAAGGGGATTTAGTGGTGGATCTCTCGGGGGAGACTGTAGGCGCTACTGAGGGTTCTGGTGGAGGTGTAGGCACAGGGAGGATGGGGTAACAGCAAAGGACGTTGTGTCACGGACGGTAAGGACAGCGACCGTCTGGCAAGTGCGGAACGGCTGGACAAAAGTGGCAAACACGAGGCAGGTTATGAATTGAAGGCGCAGCGGACATAAACATAGTTGAGAATTCAGTTGAGCAACACAGAAGGTGCTACAGCTTATTGACACAAAGAGACTCCCTCAACGCGAGCGCAAAGTGTAAGGAAAACTCTGAGAAGTGGGGGGGGGGGGGGAGGGGGGAGAGGGTCGATTGCCCTTCTACGCAGTACAGACAACACATTTTATATACCTAAGCCCATCTCCTAAACCTTTCCTTCTTTGTTCTAAACCCAAACGCGAGAGCAAGAAACCAGTGCGCCAGAGTACTTCCGCCAACGGAGGCAAAGCAATCAGTGAAATAACACTCGGCAGGACACAGCGTTAGTCGAGGCAGAGAGCCGACATGCGCATTTACAACTGAAAGAGCACCAACAGTCGTAAGCAGGTGATGCTGCGCCGTCCAGGAGTCGCACAGCGTGGCGTGATAGGAGCCTCCATGAAACGTGGTCCGCAAGTCAAATTTCTTCTAATGTTGGTCCAACCCGCGTACAAAACACTTGGTGGCTGGCCAGTCCGTAATCCAATGCAAAGAGCACGTGTCTGTGAGTTAGATGCTAGTGCGAGTTCACGGCATCAGGTGTTTCCGGCAGGTTGCTGCCCCTTGGAAAGCCCTTGGATCCTCGGTGAATATCCTGTGCCTGCAATGCTGGGAAAGTGGGGGATTTGCCGCTTAGGAGGACGCAGGCCGCGCAAATGGCTGGATGCTGCTGTGTCTCCGCGCTTAGCTGTTTTTTGGGCATATCACCGTATAAGCACCAAATGACCCAACTACAAACGGTGCATTCTGGCACGACATCCAAAAAACAATTGAAGATCGAGGTCTTCATAAACCTGACATCGTCCTCGGCAACTTCAACCTAGTTGAAGACTCCATTGACCGGCTGCCAAGCCACGAAGATCAACAAACAGAAGTCGCGGCTCTGAAACAAACCACAGAGGACTTCGAACTTACTGACAGGTGGCGTGCAAAACACCCACACATTCGCGTGTATACCTATAGCATGTCAGCCGCAGGGAGTAAGTCACGAATAGACCGCATTTACCTAACATTGCCGCTCCTATCCACAGCCATAGACTGGACCATCTCCGACACTGGAGGAGTAGATACAGACCATCAACTTGTATTTGTACGACTCTCAAATCCTGCCACGCCTTTTGTTGGCCCTGGCCAATGGGTCATGCCTACCATGTTACTACAAGACAATAAAGTCAGTAATTTCATCCACGCACGTGGACTAAAGCATAGCACGGGTGCACCCGCGGATCAACCCGCACCCGTACCCGCAGGTATGTGGTGCACCAATCCTCCTACCCAGAACCGCGCAGGTGAGTTAGCGCCGGGTACCTGACCCGCAGGTACAGGTACCCACCACATACGGGTCACCCACAGGTAGAATTCTGCTTACTCATTTAGGATATACATGTGGTAGCTAGGAGCCTGTTGAACAGACAGGAATTCTTATACTATAGATAGCACTGACACTAGATACACAAGAACAGTAAACAGTAAAGCCGCATCCCGATCTTTCCTCCTCGCCGTTGTCACGTTCACCCTCTCCGCGTCTGTTGAGCCTTCTGAGCATCCAGCACAGGCGAGGTCACAAGGGGATCCGGCAAGTAAGGAATCTTCTGTTGCTCAGAGATCCAATCGCAGGTTCTATCTGCGGGCGTTTTTGCGAGAGAATCACAAGCCATAGCAGGGAGACCATGATATTCAGGAAGAGTAGGAAGCGAATCATTGAGTGAGCTTAGTGTGCTGCTGGGCGTAAGTACCATTTTCAGATTATGATGCTACGACTAAGTCAGCCACCCGCAGGATTTTCTCGACGCAACGAACCACATATCGCAAACCAATACACCTCTCTTGCATGAAGTCATCCCAGTCATAGACATACTTACAGTTGCACTCGAAGACATGGCAGAGAACGTGTCTGCATCAGGTGTTGTCCGCTTGGCAGCTGCTCGAGGCCTTCAGGTGCTGAACAAGTACTACTCCAAAACTGATGACTCTGCAATGTATTGCCTGGCCATGAGTGAGTACCTCGGAGAGTCAGATGTTTCTTATCAGCTGTTTCTAATTGTGTTTTCCTTGCAGTGCTCCACCCTCGGTACAAGACGAAGTATTTCCGAGATATGAATTGGCCTGCTGAATGGATTCGCACGGCAGAGGACCTTCTGCGGGAGCAGTGGCAGAGCAACTATAGGCCCTCTGACCCAGCATTGGGTAGCCGTGACGCCTTGCAACCAACGCCGGCAGTTTGGGCTGCTCCAGTACGTTTTCAATAATTGAGAGGACTTGGAATTGACTTGTTGGATCTTTCTGTAGCCCGGACGTCGACGACCAAACAATCGCTTTGCAAAACTTGATCAATACGGGCGAAATAGCAATGCTATCGATGTTCTCAATGACTATCTTCAGTCGTCGTGCCTCATTGATGTCGACAATCCTTTGCAGCATTGGAATGGCATTCTAGTGTCCAGCAACAATACGCACAAGCGGGCACTTGCGCAAATGGCCATTGACTTCTTGTCTGCACCGGCTTCGTCAACCGATGTTGAGCGTGCTTTCTCGCGCGGTGGCCTCACTGTCTCGAAACGGCGTCATTCTCTGAACGATGAGTCTACTCGTGCTGCAACTGTTCTGAGTTCATGGGCTTCTATTCCGGGTGTCATACCTGAGGAGGAGATACTACAGGTCTTTCAAGATAAAAACAAACGGCCAAAGAAGGGAAAAGAGAAGGCTATCACTGTAGATACTGATGTACATGTTGTCGAAGATTAAATTCATTCTTTCTTTTGCTTACCTGCGGGTCAACCCGCAGGTATCATACTTCTCAGATGGCTGACCCGCACCTGTGGCCGACCTGCACCACAGGTATGTGCTACCCATGAGTCAATATACCCGTGGGTTGTTGTGAGGGTTAACCCATGAGTACCTATAGGTAACCTGCACCCGTGCTATGCTTTAACGTGGACTCAAACTAGAAGATGACATACAACGCTGCCAGACAGACCAATCAGCGGAGAACAACCCGCAAACACTTTATCAGACCTTTAAACAGGAACTCAAAGACAAACTCCAGCAGCGCACAAGGGTTGCGGTACCCAAGATCAAAGCAAAAATACGCACCTTGCAGACTCAAATGGAATCACTGATGAACGGCCAAACCCAAAGCAACATTGAGACCCTGGACCTCTCCATTGTGATGATTCAACACAAAATCAATGAACTTACCTCTGCGCAAGCTGAGAGGACCTGTTTAGCCACTGCAGCACACTATCATATGGAAGGTAAAACAATCAGTAAATACTGGTCAAAAATAAATGCCTCAAGAAAGCCACATGATATTGTCCTTGCACTTGAACAAACATTTGACAAACCAGACAGGCCGACACTAGTCGAGACCCGTTCCAATCGTATGGCCGAACTGGCCCAAAATTACCATAATGACCTTCAGTATGCTGATCATGACCTGAGAAACAGAGACGCACGAAGAGCCGCCATTAACGAGGTCCTCGCAAGTGCTGAACGTGTCCTCCCACAACATGCCCAAGAAGACCTTACGGACTTTACCAACGCCTCCACTGTACAACTGGTGTTGTGGATGTCGGAAAACGGAAAAGCAACCGGGCTGGATGGCCTCCCCTATGAGCTCTGGAAATCCCTCAATCAGCAATTCCAGAAATTGCGAACCTCAGACACACTTACATTCGACATAGTTAAAACACTCACCTCTGTTTATAATGATATTGAAACCCATGGAATGTCTACAGTCTCTACCTTTACTGAGGGTTGGATGTGTCCAATCTTGAAACCCACTAAAGCAAACACACGAGACATCGCAAATTACCGTCCGATCACGCTTCTTAACACAGACTACAAAGTCTTCTCCAAAGCCCTTGCAGCCCGCTTTGCAACCCACACACAGACTTTCATCCATGAAGACCAGGCAGGTTTCATCAAAGGCCGGAGCATAACTGACCAAATACAACTCACCTCCCCTAGGGTCAATTGTGCAGAACCAGAAGCAATAAACGGACTCGTAGTGGGCCTTTACCAAGAGAAAGCGTATGATAAAATGAAGCACGATTACCTCTGGGAAACAATGGATAAACACAAAGTACCTGACCGTTTTTGTAACACCGTAAAAGCACTATACAGCTCAGCATATACAACAGTGATCATCAATGGGGAAATGAGCACACCTTTTTGAGTCACCCGAGGGATCCAGCAAGGAGACTCACTGTCCTGCCTGCTCTTTGACCTGGCAATTGAGCCATTAGCATGTATGATGCGTCCATCAAACATCTGCAGAATACAAAGCCCCAAGGCACCAAATTGTTCAGTGGTGTCCCTTTTGCAGATGATACAATGTCCTTCCTTTCTGAACACGACCACTTCGAAGACCTTGAGTATATCCTTGACACATGGTGCCTGGCGTCTGGGGCCAAATTCAATAAGGATAAGACGGTAGCCATCCCTATCGGAACACTGGAATACTGCCAGTCAGTTGTGAATACCAGGCGACTATCACAAAATGCAAACCCCCTACCAGACGATGTCTGAGTAATACCAGATGGTAATGCTACGCGCATGTTGGGTGCCTGGATAGGCAACCGCACAAACGCTGAAACTCCGTGGACACCTGTAATTAACAAATTCAACACCGCTCTGACACAATGGAGCAAGTGCAAACCCACACTAAAAGGCAAACACCTGATCATGCAGATGATCGTGGCAGGTATGACCCAATACCTAAGCAAAGTACAAGGCATGCCCAAATCAACAGAAAACCTTTTATGCAAAACCATCCAGGACTTTATTTTGGACAAAAAACGGGCCCACCTGTCAACGCTGGGACCCTGACCATGCCCTTTGAAGACGGTGGTCTGAAACTCCTTGACCTGGCAGCGCAGAACGAAGCCGTGGAACTCACCTGCCTTGCCACATACCTACGGCGCGACAACAAACGACCTACATAGATATACATAGCAGACCACCTCATTGCGAGGAACACCATGGTAGCCAACAGCTGCGTACTGTTGGATAAGCAAGACATAGTGTACACTCAAACGTAGCGCACAAGTGTACACCCCAAATCAAAACTCCCCAAATCATTGAAACGAATGGTGAAAGTTGCAGACAAATATAACACAAATTTAGCCGCTATTAAGGTTTCATCCAGACTAAAACATGACTTACCAATCTGGCACCATATAGGTGCTAAAGAACCTCTCCATAGACTGATCCACTCCGCCTCCAGCCAATGTCTTCTCAATAATCATGGTGTCTTCACCGTTGGTGACCTTCTAGATGTCCTGAAGCAAATGAGGCCGGACTTCCCACACCACACAGGCAGGCATGCCTGCGCGTGTCAGATGTGTACGCAAGATAAAGAACAGCTAGGCTGTACGCACCTGTCAAAATGCTGCGAAACAGTGTCTGTAACAGTAATGCTACACTCCCCAGATAAGTTGGTTAACTTGAGGGGGATGTGGTGAGATAGAGAGTAAGAGTGGTGGTGAGCAAAGTACTGGTGGGTACTGAGTAGTCCTGATTCAACAGAGTGGATAAGACTGAGGGGATATGCCCCCAGGAGTGCATCTATATATACATGAAGGGGAGGACCCCAGGTACTACCCTAAGACCCCTAATACCTACATGAGTAAGCAAAGTAATCTACCTTAATAAGCATGCCCTATGCTCTAGTGGTGCCACTTCAATAATCAACCAATAGCAATTGTCCCCATGACCTGACCCCATGACCCAGTCCCAAGGCTAGACTTGTTCTAGCTTGTTCTAAAACAGGGGACAGGGCTAGACTTTTCCAGAAGGTTCTAAGAATTATGAAATCATCTGATGGAATGTTCTATACTATGACATCATAGTTCCAGCATGTTCCACAAGGTTCCAGAGAGTTCTATCATGTGATACACAGATAAGGAAAGGAGCACATCAGCGCATCAGAGACAGAGGGTGCATCAGTGCATCAGAGACAGAGGGTGCATCAGCGCATCAATTGATAGGCACTGAGAATAAGCGCTGGAATAAGCGCCTTATAAGCGCCTGATAAGCGCTGGATAAGCACCTAAATAGACGCCGGATAAGTGCTGGATAAGCGCCAGATAAGTGCTTAAATATTTCCAATAATACTGTTGCCTGGTAAGGCAAGTCTTGTAGAAACATTGAAAATCTGTGACAGCCTCATGACTACTAAACAATCTCTACACTAAATGGCACCCATCCGTCATCCCGCCAGACGACAAACTCACACTAAATTGACACCGAAAGGAAAAAAAACCAAAAGGCAAGGATTGAGGGATCATCACTCACCTTCAACCCTAGTGTCACCAACGGCAATAATGTCTCCGATGGATTTAGAGTATTCACGGACCCTGCAATGACCTCGTGCAAACCAGAACACTGGCCACCGACCCCCGCAATCCGTTGTAGTGATGTCCTCACGGTATACACTGACAGATCTTGTCGTGGATGGCCCGACTAGCCCTTATTTTTCGCAATTTATCTCTTGTTTTTAGCTGTAAAACTCCAGGCTGCAACCCAGTTGCAACCGTCTCTGCATAAACTCCTTTGCACGTCTATTAAGCGCCCGTATCACGTGGCTGAGATGCTCCACATGGTCATGTTACTTGCTACTACGAGTACATTTCTTGGAAGTTTTGCACAAGGCCATGTAAACTGATTCCATTGATGATGGGGCAACAGTGTTCTGCTTTTTGGAAGTCCAGGAAATTGCTCCTTCAGCTAATAGAAATACATATCCTGCTGTCAAATGTCTATCATCTTTATTCTCATCCCAGTCTGCGTCTGAATAACCAATAGTATCAGCATTACTTGATCCATTTTACTTGATTGTGTACGACTGCGTTCTAAGCAAATATCACAGTATATATTGAGCTGATCTATAATGGTGGTCAGTCGGTTTTGACATGTACTGTGAAAGACGTATGACTGCATATGAAATGTCTGGTCTAGTACCAATCATAACATATATAAGTGTGCCAATTAACGCTTGATACTGTCTCAATGAACCAGAATTTACCTTCTGTGGTATAGTACCTGAAGGTAATTGTGCCTGAGCAGGATTAGCATTTGCCATATTGAATTGTTTCAAAGCCTCTTGAATATACAACTCTTGGTCAAGTAGAATCATTGTAGCTTTACAATTTCTCTGCACACACATGCCTAGAATAAGCTCAGCTTCTCCTGAGTCATGCATCTCATAGCAATCAATGAGATTCTTCTTAAGTGCAGACATAGCAAGTTTACTATTTCCTATCAGAAATATATCGTCAACATATAGAATGAGAATTAAATTCCCTCCTTGTTGCTGATACACGTAAACACTAGCATCTGAATGAATCTGGTCAAAGATTAATTCTATCAGAGTGTTGTGAATCTTGATATTCCATGTTTGCAAAGCTTGTTTAAGTCCATAGATGGCTTTCTTAAGTAAACAAGCATGGTTCTCTGTTCTCTTCTCCACAAAACCTTCTGGTTGTTCCATATAGATTTCTTCGTCCAGTTTGCTGTAAAGGAAAGCTGTTTTCACAACCAATGCCTCAATTTCTCAATCTTTGAGTGGAGCTATAGCTAGTAGTATGCGTATGGATTCAAAACGTGCGACTGGTGAGAAAGTTTATTGATAATCGATTCCTTCAACTTGGGTGAATCCTTTTGCAACAAAACACACTTTATATCGACCATCAGACTTTATGGTGAAGACCCATTTGCATTTCACAATCTTGCGTGATGCATCTGGTTGTTGAACAAGCGTCCAAGTTTTGTTCTTCATTTAAGAATCAATTTTGTCTTGTGCAGCAGCAAATCATTGATCCCAATCATCTCTTTTCATTCCCTGCTTCCACGTCTGTGGATATTTTCATTGATTGAATGAGCAGTGATTGAATTAAGAGTCTTGTCATCAATTTCTGCAGAATCATCATCATCAGTTAAGCCTCCTGATAGAGTTTGATGTTCTGGACCCGGTTGAACGGAAGGTGATTTCAAGGGTTGACGTGATGACATTCCTGATTGCAAAGGTATCCGTAATCTGGATGGCCCTGCAACCAGAGATCTTGCGCGTGTTCTCGAGTTCCATTCAGCTCTCAAACAAAGCTCATTTTGTTCTTCCTTTTTGTCTTTAGCCACTTGCTTTTCTAAAGCTTTCTGCATATCCACTGGCCGCATGGAAAGTTTAGGATTTCTTCCAGCAGTTGAACGTTTGTTCTGGTTGATAGGTGGTGGCAAGGGTGGTTTAGGCTTAGGTCCTCCTTTGATTTGTGGTTGTGGTTCTTTGTCAAGTACCGGAGCTGAAGGGAATTGCTGCTGTTGTCGAGAAGAATGAGTAGGTGCTTGGTGCTCTTGATGATGATCATCTCCATCATCAGAATCTTGGTGACCTTGTTCATCATTCTCTTCAAAAGGTGAAAATTAATCGTGTGGAGGAACGATGTTATTATCACTGTTATTGTTGACTAAAGTTCGTTTGGAAGGAGTAATATCTTTACAATACGGGAAATGAGTCTTGTCAAATACTGCATCGCGAGCAATGACAATTCGCTGTTTATCCCAGAACCGGTAACCCTTTACACCCGATTCATATCCAACAAATATCATAGGAGTTGCTTTTGGTGACAACTTGTTCTGATGACTCTTGATTGGTACATGGACGTATGCACGACATCCAAATACACGAAGCATTGAAATATCTGGTTTTATACCCAGAAAACTCTCTATAGGTGTCTGCCAGTTTAATAGTACATTAGGTAGACGGTTATTTAGATATACCGCTGCTTCGCAAGTAAGCTTCCAGAAACCATTTGATAACCCAGCTTGCTGACGCAATGCTTCGGCTTTATATTTTATGGTCTGTTGCCATCGCTCAGCTCTACCATTTTGTTGTGGAGTATACGGTACAGACATTTGTAGTTCTATTCTGTGTTCCTTCAGATAATCCTTGAATTCATTATTAATAAACTCTGTTCCGCCATCACATATGAACTTCTTTATCTTCTTTCCTGTTTGGTTTTTGGCCCATGACTTGTATTCTTTGAATCTTGTGAACGCTTCATCTTTGTGCTTGAGATAATAGAGCATCCCATGACTAGAAGCATCATCAAGACAAGTCATACCGTATTTGTAACCGTCAATAGAAGTTGTAGAATATTCAATGAGATTGGAATGAGTTAAATCAAGGACTTCTGTAGCTCTCGACATAGATGGTGGTAATGGTTGTCTCTTTCCTTTTCCAACTTGACATCCGTGACAAGGAGAAATTGTCGATGGAATAGGAATCTTTTCTTTTAATCCCTTTGTTCCTTTGTGAAGATTTTTGACAATCTTATTCCCTGGGTGTCCTAGTCGATTATGCCACAATGTATAATCATTATGACTAACTTTATTAATCGAGTCTATCTTCATGACTAGACGTCCTTTAATCCAATAAAGTCCGGCATGATCAGGTTGACCATTTATAATCTCTTTTCCTTCATTATGAATTGTCCATCCTTTCGATGTAACACTGCTAGTGCATCCTAGTTGCAGTGCTTTAGAAGGAGAAAAGAATCTTGTAGTCGTATCTGGTATATAAAGGACATTGTTCAAAGTTGTGCGATGTATTTTATCTTTCACAAGGATTGTGTCAAGTACGACTGTTCCTTTTCCCAATGTCTTGACAGTCATATCTTTACCTGCTACAGAGCATGTACCTGCTACTGTTACGGGTTAATATGAGATAGAGTTGTCAAGATTATTGGTGATGTGACTAGTAGCACCACTGTCAATGAGCCATTCAACGCTTTCAGTCTCACACGTGGAACAAAGAAAAATGTTGATGATTTCATTATTGTGCTCAAAGACAGGTTTGATATCTACTTGAAGATTATTTTGTCTTTGCCTTTGCCTTTAGACTTCTTGCGTTGTCCTCCTTTCTTTCCTTTATTCTTCATGTTACCCTGCTTGTTGTTGGCAGATGATCCTTGCTGATTATTTCCATTACCACAAGACTTGTTCTGGTTAGGTTTCCCTTTATCCCAGTGCTGACTCGTAGTATGGTTAGAAAGCCCACACTTCTGGCATTTTTCCTTTGGTAAACATGTGGTCTACATAATCCAATTCGCATTTTCACTGTTTGAACCCTTTCAATGTAACTCTTCCGCAAGTATCATGGGGATGAGCATGTCGAACTTGATTTCTTTGGGTTTTGCAACAGTTCCAATGTATGCAGAAATGGTGGTTTCATATGACGTTGGTAAAGCTCACAAAAGAATATGAACTTTAATTTAATCATCAAGATATAATCCAGCAACTTTGGTATCTCCAATCTTAGTATGAAAGCCTTGAATTTGTACGTTCATATCCTGAGACTCATCAAAAGTTGAGCTAAGTAGGTTTCTGAACGCGACAGAGCTTGCTAAGACTGATGTCTTCTCAAAGTCTGTTTTCAAATCTTCCACACCTTGGAGGCCAATTCCTCTCCTTCAAGGTAGGTGCTGTCAAGGTAAATATTCAAATAAGCTAAAGCGCCTTGGTTCCGAATTGCCCAATCCTTAACTTCCTTCTTTTTGTCAGAAGTGTCAGGAGGTGCAGTAGTTGTATTGTACACTTCAGATATATGAGGTACTACAGGTACAATAACAGGTGATGACGTCTGTTTGAAATTTTCTTATGGAAGATCTTTGACTTCAGTATTAGCTCCAGAATCTGAGTTCTTATCTAGAGATTGACTGGATGTGTCACCAATGTAAGTTGTGCCTGTGGTGATCTCTGATGGTTCCTGATCTATTACTACTCCTGGTTTGTTGTTCTGTGGTTCTGATTCTCAACAATTTGGTCAGTCTTGAAAGTATGCAGTGTCATGGATGGCCCAACTATCCCTTATTTTTCGCATTTTACCTCTTATTTTTATCTTTGGAACCTAGTTGTAACCTGATTGCAACCCAGTTGAAACCCTCTTTGCAAACCCCTTGCACGTCTATTAAGTGCCCATATCACGTGGCTTAAATGCTCTACATTGTCACATTACTTGCTGCTACGTCACAGTGGCACGTGACTCAGCTTATGTAAGACCACATGGCTACAACCACATGGCCCAGCCCATAGCTAGGGTTTGACGTCATAGATAGCACTTACATGGACTCCTATTGTTCTTTCACTATTGTTCTCTTTATGGAATAGTGTTCTCACAGGTGTGGGAATGGAATACAATAACTGGTCTCCTTTTAGATAGATTCTCTCACAAGTAGAGGTCTTGGCAGAGTCCAAACAATAGCTATTGTTTCCCTTCAGGTAGTTCTATTGTTCTTCGCTCATATGGTGATACAGCCGGAAACCGCTGGACATGCAACAAGCTCAACAAGGCCCCCTTCGCACGAACAAGCAGAGCCTCTTGTTACTCGAGAGCCCTTGGATCCCGCGGCTCTTCTCATGAATAGGGGAACCTCAAGCAGCCTCTCTCTCTCTTCATCAATCCCCCAAACTTGTCACTACCAGGATTTGTTTCCATTGCACTGCCTCCTTCTCCTGTGTGGACTCGAGTAACCTAGCCTTTGTTTGATAGGATGCTTGTGGTTTAGCTCTACAAGAAGCAGTGTACTCCTTGTTCTTGTGATGAGTTTCATGATTGCCCCTTGTTTCATCTCACACTGCCCTCTCTCACTGCCTTGCTCTCACACAGACCTTGAATTTGATATGGACTTTTGTGCAGTAGTATTTATACACAGTGTGTTTTTACTACAAGGAGCTCAGAATACGACACCCCCCGTGTTTCCCCCTTCAAGTTTGCCTCTGCAAGCCTTGCATCTCGCGTCTCGAGCCTTCCTGTGGTGTGTATATCTCATTTGTGTTGCGTTCTCGAGCCCTCTTGTGTTCTTCACTGCATTTAGTTTACTGCATTATTTCACTGTGTTGCATTCCTCTTTCACTGCGTCCTCCTTTCAAGCCATTGTTTACTTTCTCTTGGCCACTGTGTTTATATTGCGTTCCTTTCACTACCTTGCATTTTAAAGCCATATTTCTCTTTCACTCTGCAACTGCAATTCACTGTGTTTTCTCCTTTCCTCTCATCTGTCACAGATTGTCAATGTTTCTACAAGACTTGCCTTACCAGGCAACAGTATTATTGGGAATGTTTAAGCGCTTATCTGGCACTTATCCAGGGCTTATCCGGTGTCTATTCAGGTGCTTATCCAACACTTATCAGGCGCTTATTCTGGCGCTTATTCTCAGTGCCTATCAGTTGATGCACTGATCTGCCCTCTGTCTCTGATGCGCTGATGTGCTCCTTTCCTTATCTGTGTATCACATGATAGAACTCTCTGGAATCTTGTGGAACATGCTGGAACTATGATGTAATAGTATAGAACATTCCATCAGATGATGTCATAGTTCTGAGAACCTTCTGGAAAAGTCTAGCCTTGTCTTAGAACAAGCTAGAACAAGTCTAGCCTTGGGACTGGGTCATGGGGTCAGGTCATGGGGACAATTGCTATTGGTTGATTATTGAAGTGGCACCACTAGGGCATAGGGCATGCTTAGTAAGGTAGATTACTTTGCTTACTCATGTAGGTATTAGGGGTCTTAGGGTAGTACCTGGGGTCCTCCCCTTCATGTATATATAGAGGCACTCCTGAGGGAATATCCCCTCAGTCTTATCCACTCTGTTGAACTAGGACTACTCAGTACCTCAATGTACTTTGCTCACCACACCTCTTACTCTCTATCTCAATCAACTCCCCCCCCCCAGTTCATCAACTCACCTGGTGAGTAGTGACCTTAACTGTTACATCATCCCTTGCGATCTCTTCTCATTGCTTCACTCAACCTCCGAGCTTTTCCCATCATTACCCTGTTGGGTTCTTTACCTCACACCTTGTAAATCCCTCAGTGTGCATCACTGTCATTTCTTGCACTTCTCTACAAACCTGATCCCCTCCTCTTTCCCCTAGTTGTGGTGCGGCTCCCACCTACCACTTGCACTCCTCACATCTTTTCACTTTGCGCTGCACCTTGTTGCATCTCGTTGGTTCGAGCCACATCTTGTTGCTTTGCACCACATCTTGTTGCATCTTGTTGCCTCTTGCCACATTGCATCACCTCTTGTTTGTGTTCAGGTGCAGCCTAGGACTCTTGGACCCACTTGCATCACATATTCACTCCGCCCCTGTTACTACTTACACACGTGATCACCTCTCTCAAGGTCTGGTGTGTTTGTGCCTGGTCCCTCTGTGTCCAGGGAGTGTGTTAGTGTCTCAACGGCTTCTTGAAAAGCCTGCCCTTAACATGATCTGTGCGTAGGTCCCTGAAGTCTATACATACTGCTGCATGTACGCTCCCAGCCCCCCATCTTGACCTCTTGGTCTTTACTGGGCTAGGTAAGCAACCCCCTCTTGTACTACATAGCGGGTAATATGAATACTAACTTGGTCTTTACTGGGCTAGCAACTTGCATAAAGTCTGATAGCTGGTGAGAGCACTGTGATTCACACCTGCCACCACCTTTTTGTTGCTGTCCACATTGTGTCCCTCTTTGTTGTGCTGGGATTTGTTTATGTGACAATTTCAGCAGCAATAAAACCATTGTTCTGCTTCATACATGTCACACACCGCTTCACACACACCCTAGGAAACATGACCACCTCGGAGCTGGATAACAACAAAGCATGTGAAGCCCATGCACAATGGTGAGGAAAGAATTGAGCGAGACCAAAGTACTTTACACCCATCCATGGAACTTAGCTAACCACCCTATCCAGACAAAATACCACAAACACCACCAAGACGCACACGGGACAGTATCATTAGAAGTAGGAGTACCGCCTTCACCTTTCTCACATGTAAGTGTAATAGTTAAGGTTACACTCACCAGATAAGTTGGTTAACTTGAGGGGAGATAGTGAGATAGAGAGTAGAGTGTTGGTGAGAGTGTGTACTGGAGAGTACAAAGTAGTCCTTGATCAACAGAGTGGATAAGACTGAGGGGATATGCCCTCAGGAGTGCCTCTATATATACATGAAGGGGAGGACCCCAGGTACTACCCTAAGACCCCTGATACCTACATGAGTAAGCAAAGTAATCTACCTTACTAAGCATGCCCTATGCCCTAGTGGTGCCACTTCAATAATCAACCAATAGCAATTGTCCCCATGACCTGACCCCATGACCCAGTTCCAAGGCTAGACTGTTCCAAAAGGTTCTGAGTCTATGACATCATCTACTAGAGTAATCTACACTATGACATCACAGTTTCATCATGTTCCACAAGGTTCCAGAAGATTTTAGAAGGTTCCACAAGGTTCCACAAGGTTCCAGAAGGTTCCACAAGGTTCCAGAAGATTCTAGAAGGTTCCAGAGAGTTCTATCATGTGATACACAGATAAGGAAAGGAGCACATCAGCGCATCAGAGACAGAGGGCGCATCAGTGCATCAATTGATAGGCACTGAGAATAAGTGCCGGAATAAGCGCTGGATAAGCGCCTAATAGATGCCGGATAAGCCCTGGATATGTGCCAGATAAGCACTCAAATATTCCCAATAATACCATTGCTTGGTAAGGCAAGTCTTGTAGAAACATTGAAAATCTGTGACAGTAAGACACGGAACACAAAGCTAAGGGATTGGAGGAGTCATGACGGGAGGTAGAAAACTACCAACCGGCTCCCTGCAGAAGAGGCAATGACCCAGGAGAACAATGTATACCAAAGTGTGCAGGTTTAGATTCCAGTCCCTATTGCCGTTGTGGTGGCAGAGCCCCTGATGTCACCACTTCTCCTCAGACATCTTATCTGTTACATTCCACTGATTAGATACCAGTCCATACCTTCCCCACAGCACGCATGGCAAACCTCAGTTCACCCCAGCACACATGTCATAGCTAGCATTTGACAGACCATAGATTACATGTACGAGATTCGGGTAGTATCTACCATAGGCCTTAGGCCTCAAGGACAATGAACGAAGAAGTCACAAAAAAAAGCCAAGACCGGCTTGTCATCCTCTTCAAAAGGCTGCAACCGCTGTGGCGCACAGGGTCATGTTGCTCAGAACTGCCCAGCTCCAGCTCCGTGCATAGGTGCCAGCTCTGAGCACTCAAAGGTGTAACAATTAAGGTTACTACTCACTAGGTAAGTTGGTAAACTTGATGAAATGGTGTGAGATAAAATGTAAGAGGTGTGGTGAGCGAAGTACTGGAGAGTACTGAGTAGTCCTGGCTCAATAGAGTGGATAAGACTGAGGGGATATGCCCTCAGGAGTGCCTCTATATATACATGAAGGGAAGGACCCCAGGTACTACCCTAAGACCCCTAATACCTACATGAGTAAGCAAAGTAATCTACCTTACTAAGCATGCCCTATGCCCTAGTGGTGCCACTTCAATAATCAACCAAAAGCAATTGTCCCCATGACCTGACCCCATGACCGAGTGCCAAGGCTAGACTTTTCCAGAAGGTTCTAAGAACTATGACATCATCTACTAGAATGTTCTACACTATGACATCATAGTTCCAGCATGTTCCACAAGGTTCCAGAGAGTTCTATCATGTGATACACAGATAAGGAAAGAAGCACATCAGCACATCAGAGACAGAGGGTGCATTAATTGATAGGGGCTGAAACGAGCGCCAGAACAAGCACCGGATAACACTGGGTAACCACGGCCCAATTTCCGGTGGAAAAACATGAGAAATACGTGAGAAAAAATGGCGATTTTACGGTACCTTTTTGTAGCAGAAATAGCGCCGAAAAACACTGAAAATTTCATCTTGTTTTTCTTGTGAGCGAATGGATGAAAAAGTGGCTTTTTTCTCAATGCGTTTTTCCGGCCTTTTGGTTTCTGTTGAAAATACCATTGAGAAACGCTCCGTTTAGGCATCACCAAAAGGCCGGAAAAACGCATTGAGAAAAAAGCCACTTTTTCATCCATTCACTCACAAGAAAAACAAGATGAAATATTCAGTGTTTTTCGGCGCTATTTCTGCTACAAAAAGGTACCGTAAAATCGCCATTTTTTCTCACGTATTTCTCATGTTTTTCCACCGGAAATTGGGCCGTGGTTACCCAGTGTAAGCACTGGATAAGCACCTCAATAATCCCATCAATACTGTTGCCTGTTAAGGCAAGTCTTGTAGAAACATTGAAAATCTGTGACAGAAGGATTCGAAAGATTTGCTCCACACTAAGACAGCTCAGATGGAGACCATTCAGTTGTTCTGCATCCATCATTCATTTTATTATCATTGTCATTGTTGCCTGGAAGGGCAGGGTAGTGCAGCATAGATGGGCAGTCAACTCTGGCCCGGAGGGTTGGCTACAGCTGCATGTACCAATGCCTAGGAGGGTAGAGTGGAGCAACAGGTACAGTCAGATGGGTCTGGTGCGGAGGGTTGGCTGCTGCTGCAAGTACTGGGCATTCTTTCATATTTATGTGTGATCTCGTCTTTTGTTATCACTCTTGTTTGAGTGGGTGCATCGCACTTTTTCACTTTGTTCTTTCTGTTCTTTTGTTTG
>JABYQR010000409.1:0-38706 GCA_022592445.1 Cytidiella melzeri | reverse complement strand
TCTGCATTAAAATCGCTCATTATAGCTCCAGAGACGAACGTCGTGGGGCATCGCTGCACTCGTCACGGGAGGGAGCCCAGTGAGGATCGCGTCGCGGCCATTCGCAACTGGGGCCCTTGTCGGTCGCTTACCGAGGTCGCGCGTTCCTAGGCACGGTCGGCGTGCTTCGGATTTTCATCAAGAACTTCGCACATCGCGCCCATCATTTGGTGAAGCTAACACGTAAGGACGTAGAATTCGAATGGGGACCCGACCAGGAGAAAGCGCAAGACGACTTAAAACAGGCGGTAATCCACTCGCCGGCACTTCGCGCTATCAACTATTCCTCCGCGTCCCCGGTCATTTTAGCCGTGGATACGTCGTACCTCGCGATCGGTTTCCTGCTGGCCCAGTGCGACGAAAACAACCCCAAGATTCGGTACTATAGTCGCTTTGGCTCCATAACCCTGAACGAGAGGGAAGCCCGCTTTTCGCAGCCAAAATTGGAGCTCTACGGCGTGTATCGGACCCTCAAGGCGTTGAAGCTATACCTCTTAGGCGTACGAAACCTTGTTCTGGAAGTCGACGCGCAGCACATCAAGGGTATGCTACAGAATCCCGACCTGGCGCCTTCAGCGTCGATCAATCGCTGGATCGCGGCCATTATGACTTTCCACTTCAAGCTCGTACACGTACCGGGCGATAAACATGGACCAGACGGCCTTTCGCGACGACCACCTCAAGAGGGCGACCGAGAAGTGCCTGAAGATGACGACGACGAGCCAATTGGACCATGCTTCCTTACCATGCACTTGCTAGCGAGAGCACCGCGACCGCGACTGGCGGTTCCTAATCCCTCGACCGCGACAGCCTACATCTACGACCCCATCGACGATGGCCCAGGACCAAGCCTGGAGTACAGCGCGTGTCCCCGCACCAAAAAGGCAGTGGACGCGGATAGTAAGTTAGAAGCCATCCCGCGCTTTCACGAGACGCTCGAAACGCCGGAGGGTATGGGCGAAAAAGAGCTGCAGGCGTTCCTCCGATACGCGACTCTGTTCTTTAGGGACGGGGGACGGCTCTTCCGACGGGATGCCACGGGAGCGCATAAGCTAGTCGTATGGCCAGCCGACCGCATGAAAGTACTTCGCGACTGCCACGACGGCGCCGCTCATCGAGGAGTGTTCGCGACGGCCGCGATGGTGTCAGAGCGTTTTTGGTGGCCGTTTCATTTAGCGGATATCGCGTGGTACATCCGGACTTGTCATATATGCCAGACGCGACAGAAGCGGCAGATTCTGCTTCCTCCGACAGTCCAACAACCGGCGCCGCTCTTCGCGAAAGTATACATGGACACTATGCACCTGCCAGCGTCTGGGGGCTTCAAGTACGTGGTACAAGGGCGCTGTTCAATCACGCATTGGCCGGAGTTCCGCGCCCTTCGCTCCGAGACTGGGAAAACGCTAGGCGATTGGATTTTCACCGACATTCTCTGTCGCTGGGGCGCGCTGTCGGAAATAGTCTCGGACAACGGAGGCGCGTTCGTCAACGCGATCGAATACCTGGGCAAGCGTTACCATATTCATCACATCCGAATCAGCGGCTACAACTCGCGAGCGAATGGACAGGTCGAGCGAGCTCACTACGATGTTCGCCAGGCACTCTATAAGGCGGCGGATGGGGACGCGAGTCGGTGGTCACAGGCGCGGCATCAGTGTTCTGGTCGGAGCGAATCACCACGCGCAAACGGATGGGCTGTTCCCCTTACTTTGCAGTCACCGGCACGCATCCAATAATTCCGCTCGACATCGTAGAAGCAACCTACCTACAGCCGGCGCCGGACTCTGTGTTGACTACCGAGGACCTTATCAGTCGGCGAGCGATCGCGCTACAAAAGCGTCGGGAGCATCTGGTCGCGCTACGAGACAAGGTTATGGAGTCGCGCACTAAGGCGGCGCAGCGGTTCGAGGTCGAGCACATGCATACCATCCGCGACTTCGACTTCAAGAGAGGATCGCTCGTGCTGATCCGCAACACGCGATCGAGAAGGCGTTGAACCGCAAAATGCGCGCGCGGTATCTCGGGCCGCTAATCGTGGTCGCCAGAAATCGAGGAGGAGCTTACGTTCTCTGCGAGTTGGACGGCGCGGTGTTGGACCGGCCAGTGGCAGCCTTTAGAGTCATTCCGTATCTCGCGCGCGCTGAAATTCCCTTGCCAGACGGCTTCGCTGAGATCACTTTAGAACGGCTCAAGGAGATGGAGGCGTCGCGGTCGCAAGGCGACGACGATGAAGACGAGCCGCTAGGCGACACACACGCGGCAGAGGACGAAGAAGAGCCGGCGAGCGCACTCGACGCCTAGGCGCAACACACTCGACGATGAGTTGTAATTTTATATCATATTTTTTCCATTTTTTTTCCTTGGCTGCGTCTCGCGTATTTTTTTCTTCATATCTTACGGACTACCATTTTGCGCGCGGCGATTCCATGATGACTTACTGAGAGTTGTTTGCGCTAACAAAAATTTTTTTTCACATATTCGACGTCTGCGCCCTGAGGACAGGGCAAATTTTATTAGTTGGGGGGAGGGATACACATGCGCCTCACACCCAAGCCTCGCATTTTATTTATTCATTTCTTTTCTTTATTTATTTTATTTCTGAGTTTTCTCTCTTTTCTTACTTCACTCATAAAAGAAGCGGCGAAAACAATGCATTGTAGAAGACTAGTACAGATGAAGTAAAACAGCGAAAGCAGCGACAAGCCAGACAGCGACAAACCACGGACAACCCAGGAACCCCTACCGACGGGAAGGACCGGCGAAGAGAGCGGCCTCCTCAGCGATGACCTGCTCCAACTCGCGCCGTGCAGCCAAGATCTTCGCCTTGTACAGCGAAGCGTTGGTGCGCAGCGCTGCCATCCGCGCCTCGCCAACGGTGAGCCGACTAAGGACGGCACCGAGCTCGGTCTCGAGGCCGTGAGGTACTGTTGCAGTACCACCCGGTTTGTGACGCGGGCAGGGGCGGGAGCGGGGGAGCGCCGCCAGGGAGCTCCGCGGATCGGCCAGGCACCTCCTCGAGACGTCGTCGACGTTGAAGGCGACGGGGAGGGTGAGGAGAGGGAGGTCGGGCGTCCTGAGGGCGACGCAGCTCAGGTCGCAGAGGGGACACCACAACGTCCATCTTGAGGCCGCTGGGACCTGCGGCGGCGACGCGAGGAGGAGTGGCGGGGGCCTTGCCCTTGCCCTTGCTGTCGGAGGCGACGGAGGCGGCGACCTGAGGGCGAGAGGTGGCGGCGGAGGAAGCAGAGAGGGGGGCAGCCGGCTCCTCGTCGACGACCTTGGCATCCTCCTGCATGGGTCGACGTCCGGCGCGACCTCGTCGAAGGGCTTGCCGTTGAACCGGCAGGCGTGCTTGATGTCTGCACAGGGCAGACACCGGAAGACCGCGTACCGTTGCTGGGCGGTAGCACCGCTCGACGTCCTTTTCTTTGCAAAAATCGCACTGGAAGGTGGGAGGTTAGCGAGAGGACAGAGAGAGAGGAGAGAAGAGACGCACCCGGCTCTCGCCAAGAGCGATGGTGGTCGCGGTCCAGTGAGTGGGCAGGTTGCGCCACTCTTTCCCGTGAGCGGGTTGGGCCCACACCCTGCAGCTGGTCCTGCTGCGCCTGCGACAATTTCTTGGCCGGTGGACCGGCCCTCACCTCGAGAGAAACGGAGGAGGCGGCCCTCTTGCGCTTCAACGGAGGACGCGGCTGCGCCTCGTCCTCGTCCTCGTCCGTGAGCTCGATGACGATGAGCTCTGGTTCCCGCGCGACACTAGCAGACCGCGACCTGGAAGCCGAAGACTCCTGGTCGTCGGCCGAGCCCTCGGCGTCCACATCGGCCTCGTGCTTGGGCCAGTCGCCAACCCACCAGTCCCATTCGAGCAGGAGCTCGACGATGGGAGCCTCGAGGAAGGACATTTCGCGGAGATGGGCGCTGAGACTGCGCCAGAGAGGGCGGAGAGCGTTGCGGAGGGCGACCTGCTGGGCTTGAGGCAGGCGAACACGGTTGTCGGCCTCGGCGAAGGGGGAGAAGAGGTCCAGGAAGCCAGGTTGGTGCCTGGTCCTCGCAGAGCGGTGAGACGTCCTCGTAGCTTGCTAGAGGGGACAGTGAGCAGGAGACGCCATAGCGGAGCTGGGTACTCACGAAGGCCTCAATTACATCGGCCACCCAACCCCCAGTCAGATCCCCGCGTATTTTCAGGACGGAGGTTAATACCGTGGCAGACGCTTCGAGCTGCTCGCGCACGGCGAGCAACTGCTCAGCAGGAGAAGGGGGGAGGGGTCAGTGCCTTGCGCACGTGGGCGGTCATGGTGCGGAGAGGGGAGCGGTTGCGGCGAGTGGCAGGGCGAGGAGCAACGCGGCGAGAAGAGGAGGCTTGGGCTGACATGTTGAGAAGGGCGGAAGCAAAGTTGGGAGGGAAGCAGATGCGGAGAAGCAGAGGAAGAGAGGGCGAAAAACTCGAAGTCCAACGACACAATAGCGCGAGGAGCCTCGTGGTCAGAGTTCCCACGGTTCGACTTGCCACGCGAGAACCGGGGACGGTTCGGATTTTAGTTGGGGGGAGAATGATACGCCCGGAAATCGGCTAGGCGCGGAAACCGGCAGCAGCCCGCCATTTGCGCGGCCCGCGTCATCCTGCGCGGCAAGTCCCTCCACTTTCCCAGCGTCATGAACGCGAGGAGTTCGCCGAGAGCACGAGGAGTTCGCCGGGGTCGGGGTCACGAGGAGTCCGCCGAGGATCCGAGGACTTGACAAGGAGCAATACGCCGGAAACATCCGAGGCCGAGGAATCGCACCGAACTCTGACACACAGACACGCCCCTTTTTGCATCGGAGCATGGGCCGGCCAGCCACCAAGCGTTTCGGACACGGGTCGGACCAACGGTAGAAGAAACTTGACGCGCGAACCCCGTTTCAGGAAGACTCCTATCACGCCACGCTGTGCAACTCCTGGACGGCGCCTCATCACCTGCTCGCGGCGGTTGGCGCTCCTGCAGCGCAAGGGCGCGCGCCGCTACGCCGCGTCGACCAACGCTGTGTCCCGCCGGGCGTCGACTCGCTGGACATTTTGCCTCCGCAGACGGAAGTATTCTGCCACCCCGTTTCCTCGCTCTCGCGTTTGGGTTTAGGACATAGAAGGAAAGGTTTAGGAGAGGGTCTTCAGGGTATATAAAAAGGTGTTGCTTGTACTGCGTAGAAACAATCAATCCCCACCCCAGTTTCCAGAGTACACTTTACGCTTTGCGTTCGCGTCGAGGGAGTCTCTTCGCGCCCATAGCTGTAGTTTCTTCTGCGTTGTCTCACTGCGACCTTTCCCACGTTTATGTCCGCGGCATTTACCAACGACAACCCGACTCGAGTCTGCCGCTGCTGTCCAACTGTTCCCCACCTGCCCGACGGTCGCTGCCCTTACCGCCCGCGCCCGCGCGAGGTTCTACGCCGTTACCCCATCATCCCCGCGCCCACGCCGCCGCCAGAACCCTCAGCAGCGCCTACGGTCTCCCCTGCGAGATCAACTCCTAAATCACCCTCGCCAGCGTCGTCCGTCGCCTCCGTCGCGGACTCGCTTGAAAACTGCTCTTACTGCGATACTCAGAGCGACCATCCAGTTCCCCTGCGTTCAGGACCTTTCGTCCCGCTCGACTGCGATCGCCCGCACGCACCGCACCCAGATTGCTGGCTATCTCCAGACTTTGAAGGCGAGGAGCACGAGTGCGAACTAGTACAGTTCAATCTTACCAGCTCAGCCAACGTCGTCGTTGGCCACGCATTTGCCTGTAATACGCATCGCCGTTCGGGAGGTGTCGTTCTACACTACCGCCCCCGCGCGCAGTCTGTCGAGTCCACTTGACTGCGATCTCACATAGCCTTCCGCTGCGACTCGCGCGCCATTAGCTTATCTTTCTCTCACACTTCCTTTCGGTTTCGTTATACTGCGTTTGCTTTTTAACTGCGTTATTTTACTGCGTTACTGCGTTGCGTTTCATCTTCACTGCGTCGAGCTTACTGCGTTCACTTTCACTGCGCCCGCGTTTTACAGCGACCACTTCATCTTCACCAGCGACCGCGTTTTGTGTTTGAGATTCATATTGCGTCTACGTTTATCTTCTGCGTCCCTCCGCGCGCCGTTTTCCTACGAGCCGCGACCTTTCACGCGCGCTCTCTTGGAGCCGCGCTATAACTCCTTCGCTTTCACCGCGCCGACTTGCCCCTTTTACCCGCGATACGCGTGGTAGTTGCCCGTCTAGCTCCCTTCATATAAAACTATATCACAAAAACCTTGTCGCTCTTTTAGCACAGGTAAAACTAGGACTCTTAGGCCACCTCGCATTTACTTTAACACTTCCGCGCTTCCACACCTTTACACTTCTATTGCCACTTCATGGTTGGTGGTGTTGTCTTTAAGGTAGTTCTTAGTTTGAAGCGTGACTTAGTGTCTCAACGGCACGCTTGCAACCGTCGAAATACTCTCACACCGGCGTTTGTGATGCTTTGCGCCAGAGTGTGCGTGCGTATGCGAATGGTGTCGGTGATGGCGGTGGCTCCGTGGTGACGGCGGCGGCACAGGACTAACGCCTTTGTCGCATGTAGCTCTCTTGCGTCTTCGAGTGACAGACGCGTCAGGGGCACTGGCGCATACACCATAATAGTCTCGGTCTCCGGGTCATCGTGGCAATAGTCGATTGCACTGGGATTGTCACTGTTCTGATGGTTGACGTCTATAGGAGGGAATGTGGCAGATGTCGGTGTTGGGAGAAGATAGATTCTCTGGAAACCATGTTCATTCTTGGAGCTGATGCCGCCTGAATGAATTGCATCGTAGTTTCCATCTTGTCGGAACTGCGCGTAGTACTTTGATAGTGCGATGACAAAATGAGTCCGAACTACGGCGAAAACGAGCATCTCGCCCAAAATCGCAACGGCCGCACGCCCGAACCAGTACTCGCAATTCTCCAAGTTCAGCCCAGATTCGGCCATATCGCGCATGAGGTCTGGCTGCCTGACAAGTTCTTCGCATACGCCAGCTTGTAGCGTCGAAGAGCTGAACGCTGTATAGCTCAATATTATGGCATGGAGAAACACGGAAGCCAAGTCGATGATGAATTAGTCTCGGAAGAAGCGAACATAGTTGAGCTATCTCTTTGCATCACCGATAAAACCAATGGTGGACGCGGTCGCTGCTGCGGCAAAGTAAATTGCGAGCAGAAACCAAACGAGCTTGACTGCATCGAGGTCAAGGGCATCTCCTTCAGAGTCAAAGTCCCACTTGAGGGACCTACCGGAGGTGATCACCCTGACGGCACAGAGGACGTTGACGACGGCACTGGATAAGGAGGCGACGATGGAGACTGTCCTCAATGGATTACGGGTGAGCGTGTTGGCACGCATGATGAGCGCAAGTGGTAGACGGAGAGGGAGAAAGAGGAGAGGACCGCAAATGGCGAATGGAACGAGCGATTCGCAGACTTGGGGATTATAGTGTGGGAGAGTGAGCGGGTGTGCTTTGCGAGTGAGCGAAGCGTGGAGGACATAGTTGTCGCTGTTGGTGGCGGTAGTAAGCGTGCTTTGGGTCACTATCTAGCGCCCCCCCCCCCGTGACCTGCGAGTAGTCCTCGATAATGCTTCGTCGGAGGTTGAGTTGCGGCCAGAAAGATGTGTGCAGCCTCACCGGAGTCAGCACAAAGACCCTTCCAGGGCCAGCCTCACCGAGGCTCCAGCCCTAACGGGGCACAATGATCTCACTGAGATCAGCCTCACCGGAGGCTCCAGCCCTAACGGGGCACAACGACCTCACCGAGGTCAACTCCACCGGAGGTTCCAGCCCTCACGGGGCACGACGACTCATACGGAGTCAGCCTCACCGAGGCTACAGCCCTAACGGGGCACAACGACCTCACCAGAGGCTCCAGCCCTAACGGGGCACAACAACCCCACCGGGGTCAGCCTCACCGAGGCTTGCACATCTATTTGCGACTCAATCCGAGTCTGCCCCACCAGGGCAAGTACAGTTTTGGCCAATGTAACCTCCTGATTGGTCCACAAGTCCACAGTAGTACCTATGACATTTCTAGGATGTACAGTAGTCAGGGTACATCATAATCCAATTTGACTGGGTACTTAGCTCTGTGACACATCCTGATAACCCTTGTACCAGTCTGACATCTCTCCCGTCACCCCTGTATCCGTCGTGCATGTCCGTCTCTGCTCGTCCCGGCTTATCCCCCTGGTATCGATCTTTCTCCTCGCCATCTTCTTCTTAACAAAGTGGAATCGTAGAGGGTTGTCGAGGGGGATGTCGTGCGATTAAGAGGACATCGGCAGTCGACAGTAGATGGCATTTGGGCTTTGTGGCGCGGGAAAGCGCATTGCGCTGATGATGCGGTGTCAAACGTATTGTCACACAACCGTGTACGTTGGTGTCCGTTGAGAGGATGTCGAGATTGTGGCGAAGGGATATGGAAAGTACAGAGATAGGGGTTTGGTCGAACTCGTAGTTGTTCGTGCAAAGGTAGAGTTTAGAGATCAAGATCTTGTAGATCAAAGGATAGTTGTAGAGATCAAAGGATTATCGCGGCAGAGAGCGCGGGGCTCATAACCTGTCAAAGACGAGGTTCGGACGGGTGCACGAGATGGAGGTACGAGGGTAGGATTCAATGCTGAATACAAATGTTGCATCTGCAATAAGTACTAAGTCACTCGATCGTTGAGTGCCCCTCTCTATCTCCTGTCCCAATCCAGTACCCCGACCGGGTCACATCCTTGACAGATCTCTTGGCGCTTGAAATGTTTTGTTAATGACAGCCATTTGGCTGCATGTAACTACCTCCCTCTGACAGTTTTTAAGTGCAATGGCTGTGGTATCGGGTGTAGCTGCACAGCAGCGCTACAGTACATTATAATATAATATTATTGTATTTTCGTAGCTACAGAATAACATTGTGTTCATCCCTTTCGAGCCCCCTTCCCGTGCGTGCTACCAAATCCTGCTTTTACAACACTAGTATCAGGGGCAAACCTTTATATACTACTGGACATATACTGCGGGACTGCGGAGAATGTTGCGGAAAGGAAGTAGTAATAGTACAGGCGAAAGGAAACGAGAACGGTAAGTGCTACTACTATTGCGCCTGCGCCGCGCAGTGCGAGTCATAACACACGAGCGAACATATCGGACGCTGTAAACTGTTGCGTTGCTGCCATGAATTCAGAAGTCTTGTCTACCCCTCCCACAAATGTGTGATTGGATACCATGAGACTGTCCAAGTCAGCCCACATATAACTTTTACAGTAAGAGGAGTTTGGCAACGAGCCTCAATGTCCTGCTCTGGCCACCTCCAGACACTTGTCTTCCAGACCCTTGATCCAGATCACCTCAATCCCCGCATTCTTTAGACGTTGCGCACCTTCGCAGGTCACAAAATCGTCAGGCTCACCGACGCCGATGTAACATCTTCGAAGGCGAGCTGCAATAATCGCGTTTGCGCAGGGGGAAAGGCCAGAAGTCCTGATGGAGCAAGGTTCCATCGTAGTGTAGATATCTGCCTGAGAGAGGATACTGTCCACGGTTGTATTTTCAGGCAGATTTGGGATGAGCTGCCTTAGTTCTTCCTCTGAATATGCTCTGACTTTGGCTAAGGCGTTTGCCTCTGCGTGCGTGTTCCCTTCTAGTTCCCTGGAATAGCCGGTAGCAAGAACGAGAGGTTTAAGCAATGTATGAGCGTTGACGGTAATGACTGCCCCCACGCAGAAAGCGGTAGGGGAAGGAGTGCATTTTTGAGCCTCCTCCAACGCAAGTTGAAGCATCTCGATGTGGAGATCTGAGCTTTGCACGGAGCTCATTTCTGTCTAGGCACTAACATTAGGTACTGTATATCTTCCTATAAAGTAGTGTGCAATCACCTTCATGGACTGGATAAAGACGCTGGGGCATTACTGTGACGAGCAAACAAAAGTGACGGTGCGTGACAGATATGTGACGTTTTAGTGACACTTTCCGTTTGCGGGACGCGCATAAACTGCCTGTGACACACCTCTTCGTCTTGGACCACAATGTCTTCCCCTGTGGCAGACCCTGTTGTAAACTCACTTCCTGTGGACGAGGATGATCCTATGCAGGGCTCTGGTGGAGAGGAGGAAGGGGAAGGAGTAGGTGGGGCTGCAGGAGTATCGGACGACAGTTCAGAGGAACCTGAAGAGGATGAAGAGGAGGAGAGGCGCATTAGAGAAGGGTTCATTGTGGACGAGGACGAAGAGGAAGAGGACGACGACGAGGAAGAAAAGAAACGGAGGCGGAAAAAGCGAAGGCGCCACAGGCGAGGTGCGTATTGTTACATGGGCTTCCTGTGACTGCCTCTCACATGGGCTTTGTTCAGAGCGTGAAGAGGAAGAAGCCCTGGAGGAAGATGACTTGGATTTGCTTGAAGAAAATACAGGCGCTTCATTCAAACACCGGCTGACTCGTTTACGGCGTGCGCCTGGCTCCCCCTCTGCTCGCTCTTCTGGGAAGCGAAAGGCCGTGGTAGAGTCCTCCGACGATGACTTGGATAACGATGACCTTGAAATGCCGAAAGTGCAAGATATTCAAAACATCTGGGACGACGACAGAGGCGGAGGACGGGAGGACGAGGAGGATGCGGACATGGACGACTTGGATAACTTTATTGATGATGAGGACGAGGACGAGCAAGGGGTTGGTATGGACGAGGAGGAACGGGAAGAGCGAAGGCGAGAAAGAAGGCGCCTAGAAAAGGAGAGGAGAAAGGCAATGGGCTCTCGACCTGAATTATCAGGGATTGACGCAAAGTATGTTTACACTATCCGCGCTACTCTGCCAAACGAGTGAACTTACACCTTTCAGTGCATGGGATGAGATTTACGAGGTTTTCGGTGACGGCCACGAATACGATTGGGCGTTAGGCGACGATGAGGAAGCTCCCATTGAAGACGATTCCCCAAAGGCAGAGATGAAGTATCAGGACGTGAGTGGACATCACTTATGGAGGCAGCGAGAAGCTGATTGTACGCATAGGTCTTTGAACCTTCAGAAATCAAAGCTCGCATGCTTACAGAAGACGATGATCACATACGTGGCTCTGACATACCAGAACGTATGCAACTGGCGAATTCCTCTCTCTCCCAGTCCTCGACTATATCGCTGCAAGTAGAACTCACTGAGAACGACTTGGATGATGCCGCGTCTTGGGTTATCACACGCGTGTCGCCAGACAAGGAGAGAGATTTCTTCCGACCTGATGGTTTATACCATACTTTCCTGCCTGACCTCGTTCAGGCTATCACGTATGCCCTTCGCTTCATCTTCATCCAGGAATACGAAGTCCCGTATATTTGGACTCACAAGAGAGACTATATTACGTACTTCAATCCGGCCGACCTCAAGACGAAAGTCGAGCTACTCTCACTAGAAGACTTGTGGCGTGTTTATTCTGTGGGCCAAAAGTATCGATCTCTGGTGGATCGTCGGAAGGCCTTAGACTCGCTCTATACTCGATTGGGGGCTTCGGACGAATATTATGAAAACGAGATACGAAAAAAGGTCGAAACGGTGGAGATGGTTGCGGATGCCACGGAATGGCTGAGCATGAAGTATCGTGACGACAAGAAGAACAAATTTGACATGGCATTCCACGATGACGAGGATCAGCAGGAGACAAAGCAGCGAAAGATGCCGAGCAGAGTGTCGGCGTACGAGGTCGCCAAGAAGAGTGTACTCTCTAAACTGGCGCAGGTGGGGTCATCTCATGATTAGGAAAGCTCATTCCCATGCTTACATGCAATTCAATAGGGCTTCGGTATTCAGCCTCACGAGGTTGTACTAAACTTCATGTCTTCAAGTACAACGCACTTCCTCCAGGAGCATGACCTTAGCCCGCAAGCATACGCTGACACTTTCGCGGATCCCGACCCCACTAAGGCTCATTCGCCAGAAGAGCTTTTACGACGGGCGCGAATGATTCTGGCCACTGAGCTCGGAAAGGATCCTCTGCTGCGACAGGAGATGCGCAACCTTTTCAAGTCAGAAGCATTGGTCTCCGTTTTACCCACTGAACGGGGCATTTCGAAGATCGATGAGCATCATAAGTACTTCGTACGTCAATCCTGTGACATATCTATTCGTTTACAGCTAATCTCAGCACGTTTTATAGAACTTCAAGTACTTGCACGAGAAACGAGCGACGGATATGCTTCACTCTGACCAATTTCTCTATATTTTGGAAGCAGAGGCGCAACATCTAGTCACCGTCTCAATCACACTTCCTCCAAATGCCATGGGAGCGTTTGAGCGACGCCTGAACGATGCTTTCGCTTCAGACAGTTATAGCGACACGGCGAGGGCTTGGAACGAAGAGAGGCTGAGGGTCGTTCAAGAGACTCTTCAGCAACATTTGGTGCCGAATGCTACGAAGTGGACCCGCGAGTGGATACGAGAAGAGGCCGAAGATGCGTTATGCAAGAAATGCGCTGAGACACTCCGCACAGTATGCTGTTTCGGTATTCATCGGCAACCAAATCTAATATTTGCTGTCGCAGCGCATAGATGTGGCACCGTACATTAGCGGAGACCTACGCCCAGGTGACACCTCTTCAGTCCTAGCCATGTCATGGGGCAAGGGAGATCCTCACAAGGATTCTATCGCCATCGTCTTCTTGGATGAAGCTGGTCGTTTGCGTGAGCATACTCGCATCGACAATCTGTCCGACATAGAGAACGAAGACGAGTTCAGGGATATCCTCAAGCGACGGCAGCCGAACGTCATCGTGATCGGCGGATTCAGCGTAGCTACGTACAAGCTGCAGCGGCGCGTCAAGGAGATCATTAATCCCGCATTCGGGGACGGCGCTGATGCTTGGGGAGCCCCACAGGTCCCTCCAGAGAACCGCGAGTTTCCCGATATCCCTACTATCTTTGTTTACGACGAGGTTGCCAGGATGTACCAGAACAGCAAGCGTGCGGCAGAGGAGTTCAGCGCGTTAACCCCTATCGCCAAGTACTGTGTCGGACTGGCGCGGTACGTACAGAGCCCCTTGAACGAGTATGCAGCACTCGGCTCGGACATCACAGCGATTAACTTCCATAAGGATCTTTCAGAGGAATTCCAGCAACTTGTAAGCTTTATCTAGTTGCTAACATCAAGATCTAACGTCAATGTGACTCAGATCCCCAAAGAGAAACTTCTCACTGGTTTGGAACGCGTGCTAGTGGATATCACGAACAAAGTTGGAGTGGACATCAATCGTGCGGTCACAGACTCGTATTACCAGCATCTCCTTCCGTTTGTATGTGGCCTCGGACCCCGCAAGGCTCAAGTTTTAGTCAAAAAAATTGCTGCTATGGTACGTTGGCCATTCATACCTTTGTGATGACCTGTACGTGTACGAACCAAGGAATTCCACAGGGCGGGACACTCATGAATCGCGACCAATTCATTCGCAACGGGCTTCTCACTACGAAGATATTCCTTAACGCCGCCGGGTTCCTCAAAATCACACAGGAGTCCAACTTTGCGAAACCTTCGAAGAATCGCCACAACGAAGATTCGGACTCTCCTGATCTTCTCGATAGCACGCGAGTTCACCCAGAGGACTATGAGCTAGCTCGGAAAATGGCCGCCGATGCTCAAGACATGGATGAAGAAGATCACCATGGCGAGCACCCGTCATATGTCGTATCCACACTTCTCAGCAAGCCCGACAAGCAAAAGTTGCTTCAAGACTTGAACCTCGATGATTTCGCCGTCAACATGTACGAGACTAATCAAGACAGAAAGAGGTACACTTTAAATGTCATCAGGACGGAGCTCCTGGATCCGTTTGAGGAACTCAGGGATAAATTCCTTTTACCGGACGATTGGGACGTGCTGACGATGTTGACGGGCGAGACACCCAAAACCTTGAAGGTTGGTCTTATCGTCACTGCTATTGTCACGCGTATAAGGCCTGCCGCGGCAGTTGTGCGTCTTGACTCTGGCGTCGAGGGCACAATTCCTAAAGGCTATCTCACGTTCAGTGGTGAAGACGCCGATAAGGTCGTGAAGAAGGGACAGTTCATGTCGGCAGTCATCATAGAAATCAAGTCGGACCCACTGACCAACATGTTCACTGTTGAACTATCGGCCCGATCCAGTGAACTCGAAGCCGGCGACAGCCAGTTCCGTAGGGTGAAGCCCGACCCTGCATGGAACTATGCTCAACACGACAGGGATGCTGAGATGCAGGCTCGAAAGAAACGAGCAGAGGTGGACAAGTCGAGGCGTGTGATCAAGCACCCGAACTTCCACAACTTTAATACTCATCAGGCGGAGACGTATCTCCAAAACCAGCAGCGAGGCGACGTCGTTATCAGGCCATCGTCGAAAGGACCGAACCATCTCGCGGTTACGTGGAAAGTGGAAGACGGGCTGTATCAGCACATCGATGTTGTAGATGCGGATGCGGATCCTACCGGTCAGACGGTTGGCACCAGGCTTATTGTCGATTCTACGCATCAATATTCAGATCTGGATGAGTTGATTGTCAATCACGTCCAGGCCATGAACAGGAAGGTTGAAGAGCTTATGATGCACGAGAAGTTCAAGCCTGGCAACGAGGAGGAACTGTGTGAGCATTTGACGATCAATCTCCAATTGTAACATAGCAGCTGACTTGCATGTGTCTCCAGTTTTATTCCTAAAGAACTTCGTCGCAGCCAATCCCTCGAAGAGTGCTTATGGCTTCTCACTGAGCAGGCGGCGACCAGGCCACTTTTCTCTATGTTTCTTGGCCAATAAGAACTCGACGGTGAACACATGGGTATGTGTATAATCAATTTTCTATGCGCTGCGCCTGCGCTTATTGCGAACATTGCAGTTTGTACGTGTAACTCCTGAGGCGTATTATCTCTTCGATACGCCAGCAGCAGGCGTACCAGAGTTGTGTGATGCCTTCAAGGTTCGGTACGTGAATCTTACCTATTATGTTGTTTTTATGACTGCTCATCTCACTCTGCCGCAGGCATCTACACGAGTCACAGACAGGGGGTGGTGCTGGTGGTATCGGAGGAAAAACTCCCTACGGCGGACGTACACCTGCGCGTACTCCCGGGCCTGGAGCATCTGCGCACCAGACACCTGGGCGTATGTCCGTGCGGAATACGTTACCAAGTCGAACGCCAAACCCTTACGGTGGCGGCTCAGCTTCGTCTGGTCTAGGAGGCGTCACACCATACGGCGCAGGCTATCAGACTCCCGGGCATCCGTCACGGTCGTCAAGGCCTATTGCGCAGGAATCTGGCGGATGGGGTGGATCAGGAAAATGGTAGAAGTGGTGCATGTATCCTATCTGCTGTGTTGGCAGAAATGCTTTCGCTCTCTAGTATTAGTATATTATTTTGTGCTTTTCGGAACCGTGTAATGCATCGTTCTTTCACTTCTGTTCCTATGATCGACACGCTGATACCTCTGGTAGCAAATTATTGTGCGAACATCCATTATTGTACATTGTACTCTCAAATTATCGTACCGCTGTCACTGCTGTGAGTTATTCAATACACTCGTTTGGTGCGTCACTGTCCCTTCTTCCACTCCTTTTTCTTCGATGACGCTGCTGCTTTGTTTCCAAACATGAAAGTCGAGGTTCGCTTGTCCGCCCCGGTCTTGCGTGATATGTATGAAGTTCCGGAGAACATTATCTGAAGAAGAGAGGGATCAGATATGGCATGACGAGTCCATATGCATCGTGAAGGCCTACAGTCCACCAGCCCCATGCGGCAATGACGCTAGAGCCTAGGAAGACGATGAAAGCAAGGGCGCCGACAGACGTCGTGTTGTATGACAACAATCCGATTACTGAGCAGGACAAAGTGAGAGGCATGAGGAGAGGATGCGCTTGTTTGCCTGTACTGGGAAGTTGAATACCAAGGCCTGCCGGTGCCTGCGGACGCCCTTCAGCATGAGATGTAGACAGAGTAGGTGAGAGCATACGTTGAAGAGCAGAGCAAGTCCGAGTGTTGCGAGAAGAATTCCGCTGTTCACGGAAAGGTACGACTCGAGCGGTGTGAGCGCGTTCCGCCGTTCCGCCGAGCTTTCAGATATGTAGAGAAGAAAATTAGGGAACATAATCATGGGGGTTGCTAGCACGAGCAGACTACAAAATATTTAGCCCTTTCAATCGTCTACTTGGGTGAAATGACATACATCACAGTAGCGGCATATGCCCATAGCGTGACACTTGCTTCCTGCTGAGTATCGAGGTTGAGGCGACCTCCGGGTTTGTCATCGACGATGGCAGGCTTGGGTGTTTTTGAGAGGTCGTTCATTTCTATTGCGCTCGACATTCGTCGGGTGCTTGTCGTCGTGGATGGGTGCGAAGGGGAAGCTGCGCGTGGGCCATTCACGAAGTCGCGGTTCGCGTTTCACCAGCCACCACTGTGTTGACGTCAGTGATCCCGGAGTGTCGCCGGCCGCCCGGAATGCACAGGCCTGTGCTCGGGATTCTGCGGCGGCAGACAGATGTTCACTCGCATCTCTTCTTCTACCATATTATAGACGTGAACGATGAGTACGTCCTTGCTCACTCAGAACGGACACTACTAACTCAGATACTCAAGGCGGTCTCACGGAAAACCCATTTGCCTCCACGCATTCGCTGGACACGAACCCATTCGATGACCCTACGCCATATGCGGCCCCGAATTCTACATCCGACAAACATAGTGCACGAGCCCAGGAGCTCGAACAACGAGAGCGGGATTTGGAGAGGAGAGAGCAAGAGCTCAACCAGAGGGCAGAACATGTACGCACCCACGGACGTAACAACTGGCCTCCATGTCCGTAACACTCATCTTCGATCGCCGTACTTCTCCTGAACTCTGCACCGCAGTCTACCCCTTAGTTTTCCACTCCATACCAGAAGAGATTCCAGAGGGCTCAAGACCTTTGATAACACGACTTTACCAACTATGGTTGCTCCTTGCGGCCACTCTCATTCTCAACTTCGTCGCCTGCCTCGTCCTCCTTATATCCGGGGCGTCAGGATCCCTTGGCGGATTTATCACCAGCATAATGTGCGTGTCCCGGGCCACATCCAGGTATATCAACTGTGACGGCTGACTTTCTCTAGCTTTGTGGTGTTCATCACTCCTCTTTCGTTCTTGCTTTGGTATAGGTGAGTAAGGCGTCGTATTCCTCCCTACTCTTCCCTCAACAAGTCGATCTTTCAGACCCATATATAACGGTTACATGAAGGTGTGGCTCTCGTTGCTGGCTTTTCCTCTACTTCCCCTTAACAGAAAGTTCAATACTTCAGGAACAGGCACTTTACTACTGTGCGTTCACCGACGGCACGCTGTAACAGTTCATCACAGACTCATCACTGCCCGTAGATATGTATTTCATATTCGGAGGGTTCCACCTTCTCTTTTCAGTATATGCGTATGTCTTGGTTATTACAGCGTGCTGGCCTCACTTTCTGACTTTCCATTTCAGTCTCGTTGGTCCCACAGGGTACTCCATATTCTAGAGTTGACAGCTGCGTTTTTACTGATTTTCCTCATTTTTCATCGCAGTGCTGGTGCTACGGGAATAGTTCAAACAATCGCAGCTTTCGTTGGTGGACACATAGTTGCTGGTGTATTCTGCGCTGTTGCTGCTGCAGGATGGACACTGCAGGGACTTGGTAATGCGTTTTATTTCCGTCAGGTATGTCGACCTCATCAAAGCATAAACTGCATTCCCCTCTCACGCTGGTCATATCAGATCTGGTACCATCGCAAAGCTGCTGGCCACACCTTTGACAAGGTACGTGCTCGACCTTTCATCTGTTTCGTCATTACCAACTCATGGGCACCAAACAGGCTAAATCTGAGCTTGCCACGCATGGAGCTAAAGCATATTTCACCAGGGGATAAGAAAGCTACTGTGCTTGTGGAATGGACAGTTTTCTTGTGCGGTGCACGACTTGATGATATTTCTGTTTATTCTTTCTGCGTATTTATTGTGTATGGACCGCTGTAATTGAACTTCGCTCATGCATCGCAGTGCTGCAGAACTACGCTTGTACTAGGTTTTTTCTTGAGGACAATGCATTCCGTCGGTTACTTAACTTTGCGCTCATGAATGATGACTGTGCGCTCGATTGCCAACAGCGAAATGCACGAGGTTCAAGCATTGGGGGTAAGCGCCCGATTCAGCTGATAGTCGGAGTTCCAATGCTACAGTACTTGAAGGACGATTGGCATGATGTCCTGCTTTTCTTCAACCATCATCTAAAGGTCAGTGCCTTTTCCTCCCTCCGTCTTGCACAACAGCGCTAACTATGAGTATTCGTATTGCTCTGCAGGTCAAAAGTTTCCCAAAAAAATCCATACAGAAAATCCTTTAAAAAGCAGTTTGCCTTGTCGCCTCCTGTGTAAGTCGTGCAAAATTCGCTGATACGCGATTCGAGACACGCTGACGATACCCGAACTTCTCACATGGCATCTTTACACCCCAAAATCCCTCACTCAAACCCGTCTGATACCTCACGTAGTCGCAGAAAAGTCCACAAAGCAGTAACGACCCCCATACCCTTCGTATAAGCAAAAATGTCTGCTCCCTCCATCGCTCCTCCCCAGGATGTCGTTGCTCCTGAAGCGGTTTCCCAGGCACCGGTCCCTGCTCCTGCAGTTCCCACCCCGGCCTACAACCCTCCCGCTCCTCAGCTGCCTCCCCCCTCCGCCTCGTTGTACGTTGGTGAGCTTGATCCTACTGTGACCGAGGCGATGCTCTTTGAGATCTTTAATATGATTGGTCCCGTGGCGAGGTACGCCACTGCACGCTTGAGATGGTCCGCGTTGCTGAACATATTGCAGCATCCGTGTATGCCGCGACGCTGTAACTCGTCGCTCCCTCGGCTATGCCTACGTCAACTACCTCAACGCCGCCGATGGTGAGTCTCTTCTGTCTTCTGTGCCACTTTTGATAGCATTCAAAACGGGTTTCATCAGGCGAGCGGGCCTTGGAGCAGCTCAACTACTCTCTTATCAAGGGCCGTGCCTGGTGAGTGCCATGTAGTCACATATACACTGCACAGCTGCATGTTAAACACTCGACTTGGACGAATAGCCGTATCATGTGGTCCCAACGTGATCCTGCCCTCCGCAAGACCGGTCAGGGCAACATTTTCATCAAGAACTTGGACGAAGCTATCGACAACAAGGCCCTGCACGACACGTTTGCCGCCTTCGGGAATGTCTTGTCCTGCAAGGTCGCTACCGACGAGCATGGACGCTCCAAGGGCTACGGTTTCGTCCATTATGAGACTGCCGAAGCTGCCGATACTGCTATCAAAGCTGTCAATGGCATGCTGCTGAATGACAAGAAGGTTTACGTGGGCCATCACATTTCCAAGAAGGTCTGTCATGGAGTATTCGCCTATCTTGGAGCGTTACTGACTGTAAAATGACGCAGGAGCGTCAATCTAAGCTGGACGAGATTCGGTCACACTTCACTAATATCTACGTCAAGAACCTCGACACCGAGGTAACCCAGGAGGAGTTCGCAGCCATGTTTGAGCAGTACGGCAAAGTCACTTCCGCCGTCATCCAGGTTGATGAAGAAGGCAAGAGTAAGGGCTTTGGTTTCGTTAACTTCGACAGCCACGAAGAGGCTCAGAGGGCTGTTGACGGTCTCCACGATACCGAATACAAGGGCAAGAAGATCTTCGTCGCTCGCGCTCAAAAAAAGGCAGAGCGTGAGGAGGAGCTGCGTAGGTCATACGAGCAGGCGAAGATGGAGAAAATGAGCAAATACCAAGGTGTCAATCTTTACATCAAGAACCTCGACGATGCTGTTGACGATGAGCGTCTTCGCGCTGAATTTGAGCCATATGGTACCATTACCAGTGCTAAGGTGATGCGCGACGAGAAGGGTACCTCCAAGGGCTTTGGTTTCGTCTGCTTTTCCTCACCGGACGAGGCTACCAAGGCTGTTGCCGAGATGAACAACAAGATGATTGGTCAAAAACCGCTCTACGTGTCTCTCGCTCAGCGCCGAGAAGTTCGTCGCCAGCAGCTCGAGAGCCAGATCGCGCAGCGCAACCAGATCAGGATGCAGCAGGCTGCTGCCGCTGGTATGCCCGGCTACATGAACGGCCCCATGTACTACCCCGCTGGACCTGGCGCCTTCCCTCCTCAAGGTGGTCGTAGTGGCATGATGGGCTACGGTCAACCTGGCATGTTGCCTCCTCGTCCTCGCTACCCTCCAAATGCCCAGGTGACCGGTATGCCCATGCCCCCTGGTCCTTATGCGCAGGGCCCTCCAGGACCGTACGGGGCCATTCCAGGTTACCCTCGTGGCGGCCCTCGTCCACCTCCCGGTGCTCGCGCTCCTACCGACCCCAACGTACAGAACGGCGCTCCTCGTCCTGCCGGCCCTTCTGGACCAACGCCTACCAACCGACCTCCTCAGGGCGGTCCCGGATCTTCTCGTCCTGGACAGCCCGGAGGTAGGCCAGGCCCACAAGCCCGTCCTCCTCCCACCAATCAGCCACTCGCTGTTGCTGGTGCTGCCGGGGTCCCGCCCTCCGCTACTCCCGTTGACCCTGGTCTCACCGGTGCATTCGCCGAGGCAAACCCTATGGAGCAGAAGCAGATGCTTGGTGAAATCCTATATATGAGGATTGTCCCGTATGTATTTCATCGATTCCTTCGTTCGCGCACCTGATGCTAACATCACACATATAGCACTGAGCCGGAGCTCGCCGGTAAGATCACTGGCATGCTGCTTGAGATGGACAACACCGAGTTGCTCCAGCTCCTCGATGCTCCTGAGGCTCTTGACTCCAAGATCAGCGAGGCCCTCACTGTTTTGCACGAGTTCCAGAAAGACAACGACACCAAGTAGTCGTCCGACTGCTGTATACCGACATCCCCGCACCCAAATATCTCATCCCATCCCATCGTCCACAGGATTCTCTATCTCTGTGGACCAGCTTTCCTTACCAACTCGTCGTCGCGTCGTATGTTGTATCAGTATTTGTTGACGCCTCCGCCAGCTTCGCTGCTTGCTCTGTTTGCTTTCGTTGCCCGGCTTACGGGGTTATGTGGTATTAGTCGTTCCTTTGTGTTGTACTTTATCTGAGGAACAGAGAGAGGCAATTGACTGCGATATTGTGTGGCGTGATTTCTGTCTTGCATGTAAGGTCTGGTTGGTCCCGAATGTCGCAAGCTCGTTTGTCCCGACAGCAGCAGATATTTTCAATTATGCGTCAGTCGATGTCACTACACAAAAATGTTGTCAATATTAACAGAGGCATTGTACATCCATCAGAGTATTCATTCCTTTGATAATCTAGGCTACCAAATTCTCTTTATATCATGGACGAACACTGTTCTCGAGGACTCGCCGAACCAGCCTCTATTACTGCTTGCGCTGATGAGGAACCGCCCTTGTTTGTCAACCACTAATGGAAACGTGGTCTCAGTGAGTTGGCATAGATGATTTAGTCGAATGAGAGAGCGTACATAACTGGGAGATGGTCCCTCCGTGATGTCCTGGTATAATCTTGAACTGTACGCCGCTCTTCATCCTACCACTCACAGCGTCTGGTTCGCCAGCCTCCGCAACGTTCCATAGACGGATGTTGTCCGTTGATGCGCTGGTCGAAGTCAGCCCTGACCTGACTGAGATGAATTCGTTATGGTCAGGTCACTTACCAAGCAATATGCCTTCCGTCAGGGAATGGGCATATGAAAGACACGACACCCGATGAGGGTGGATTACGGATAATCTTGAGCACGCGCGGGGTGCCCGTAAACGACTGTCCTGTCTGACGCACATCCCAAACGTCAATCGTGCCGTTTCTCCTACCCGCATATATCTGCGAGCCATCAGCGCTCCAACAGGCCTGTCGACATGCACGTCAGTTAAGTGTGTGCCGGGTCATGTTGCGTACATCGTGCATATGATTACTCACAGACACACACCACGGAGGTGTCTTCTCGCTCATCCATAGGCGTCCCACTCCCCTCCCAGGGGTATGCACTCGTCTATCCCAGAGCATGACTTGTCCGTCAATGCTCGCGGTCAACAGGACATCAGAGCTGAACATCGTGTACGACAGCGAATCCAACACGGGGGGAGCGTTCTTCGGCGCAGGTGCAGCGGCACCTGTTCCTACGGCCTGTCTCCCAGATGGAAGAGACGGCTGTGCGGTAGTAGGCCCGCCCGGCATACTGAGCTGTGAGAGTTCGGGTTGTGGTTGTTGTGGTTGTGACTGGTAGCCCGTGTATTCTCCAACATCTGCGTCTGGGTCGTCATCAAATAGAGGGTCATATGAGATATCTGACTTCACGTCCTCCTCTTGTTTTGGCTGCTGTTGATCATGACTCGGCACCTGTTCGTCGTACGCTGACTGCGACGGAAGTTGCTGAGATTGGTCCGGCATTTTCATATCTTCTTGTGTGTGCGCATCGGAAAACCCTATGGCAGAGGGCGTGACGTTGAAGCGCGGTTGGCCGACCCATGGGACGATGCCTGTGTAGTCACTCTCGAGTGGACGGACGGCAATTGCAACAAGCTGTGAGGGATGGGCTGTGTAGCTACGGACTTTCTGACCTGTGTTGAGGTCCCATTCCTTTGCATAGCGGATAAGTGAACTGAGCTTCAAATTGAGAAGAAATTTACCAGTGCTTCGCCGTCCCACCCTGCGCTGTAGAACCCTTTCTCGTCATGACGCATAGCCATTGCTGATACTGGGCCTCTGTGTCCAGGGAATGTATGCATGCGCCTGCCAGGTTCATGCCTCACTGTGAACAGGTTGATATGGCCGTGCTATACAGAAACAATCAATCGTCTAGTTCACAGTGAAGTGTGATTTGAATCGAAATGACGCTCACTTCGGTGCCTGCAAGTGACCAAAGCGCATCCGAATGCATCAGCATGCTATAAGGCGCACACAACGGCGTTTCCTCCGTCGGCAGTGTGTCATTTTTCAGGTCCGCAGGGTTCTCCCACCAATACCTGATTTGTGCGGCTTTGATGACACCTTCCATGACACCACAATGATGTCGTTGGGGCGCACTCAAGAGAACTTTGCCGTTTACACCAGCAAAGATATCGTAGTCGCGTATATAGCCATCATCTGAGCCTGTGATAAGGTGTGTCATGCAGAGGGAGGAGGCGAGAGAGTGTGTGGGAACGGGATGGGGAATGGCGCAGATGGCTTCGACGGTGAAGCCACGCGGCCATGTCAGGCCTTGAAGGAGTTGGAGTTTGCGGAGGCCTGCTGGAGATGGCGAGCGCTGTCGTAATGCGGGTGACGGCGCTTGGGCTTTGAGTCAAAAGCTGTTGTTATGAGTAGCTAAGTATTGTTGAGAACTGCTTACCAAAATTTGCAAGAACAGTTTCAGAAGGAGACGTACTGCGTGGAGAGGGAGCTTGATATTGTGCTGGAACCCCTGAGGACGGATGTACCATGTCCATAGTAAGATCCATAGATGGCAGATGCATAGGAGGAGCATTGACTATTGGCAGTAGCAGAGGACGTTGACGTTCATCTGCCTCGTCGTCATCCTCATCGTCGTTGCCAGAGTCAGTATCATCCGTATCTGTTTCCTTTGATAGTAGATGAGAGGCAACATCGAGGCCACCAACGGTACAAATTGAACTGACCTCATGTGCTTCAGATGCCTCGGCGGCCAAATCCTCTTCTAGTGCACCGAGAATATTCTCGTCTATCTCAGGCTCGAGCTCACTCGCCTCTTCGTCGAACCCAAGGTCGTCGAGAGCTTCATCTTCCGAGTCGCTTGACATGGCGGCAGTGTACAACACGGTCAGTACCAACCCAAAGTCATGAGCGCCCGCCTTGGACGAATTCCGCCTGCCTCATAAGGCAATCCGTGTATTTGTAAGTTGCGTTGGCTTACCCTTGAGTTTTGACCGACAGGCCCATGGGCCGTTGACATATTAGCTGCCAAGTACCTGTTACAACATAACCAAGACGTTGGAAGTAGCAAGTTATAGATATAACCCTGGTGGGTCCATCCGTTGCTAAATCTGTGCCCGATACTGTACTCACTCCCCGTTTTGCATATGCTATCCAACATCTTGTCTCGAAAAAAGCTATGATCACCAGGAAAGTAGTATACAGTAACATTGTGCAGGAAGTCGTCTGCTTGCTAAATCTCATATTCTTCCATCAGCTATCTCATGCCAATATTGAAGCTTTTTGATGCTCTGGGGCTTAGCATGTTCCACCTTGACTGAACACAATCTGAACTGCGCTTTGCCGTTCCCTCCTTTCCTGGTGCTCGAGATTTCTGGTCCACGAGTAATGAAAAGAGCGCATCCAATCTGTCTGCCGCTTCAAATACTTTATCCAGGGGTTTTCAGTTATATACTCGTACTTTTACTCGGTACTAAGTAATTGAATCTGATACATCCTTGTTCCTCTCAAACTAGAGTGGCATGGCTCAACGAATCGCGTTTGTCCTCAGGCTGAGTCTCCGTCTTCGCCTTTTCCAGATCCAGAACTTGCCAGACCAGAGCGGGCGTCTGACTTGACGTTAATCTCCCACCTACGATGGTCTTAGTGGACCTCGGACGGAAACTCAATGCCGCACTCTCTTCGTTGAACAGGGCATCTGTGGTAGACGAAAAGGCAAGTCGTACAGCCTCCAGCCAATATACCACCTTGGAAGACACTGACTCTCCCCTGTCAATTCTATTCACACAAGGTCCTAGATGCGCTGCTGAAAGAAGTATGCGCTGCCCTACTCGAAACGGACGTGAACGTCAAACTCGTAGCATCGCTTCGACAGAAAGTCAAGGCGAAAGCAAAAGCTGCGTTTGAGGGCGGTGCAGACAAGGGGAAGGAGGTGAACAGGAAGAGTATCGTGCAGAAGGTGCGTTATGTGTGTTGGATCCACCACTCCATATAGACTCTTGGTGTTAGGCGATATTCGATGAACTCGTTGGACTGGTGGATCCTGGTGTAGAACCGTACAAACCAAAAAAGGGCCAGTCAAATGTGATCATGGCCGTCGGTCTTCAGGTATGCAACCCCATCTCAGCATCACCGCCCGTCTCCGCTCACAAAACCTCTACAGGGTAACGGCAAAACGACAACATGTACAAAATTAGCCGTATACTACCAAAAACGAGGGTTCAAATCCGCCATCGTCTGCGCAGACACGTTCCGAGCCGGGGCCTTTGATCAGACGCGACAGTCTGCCACCAAAGCCAAGGTCGCGTACTTTGGGTCGTACACCGAGACGGATCCGGTGTCCATCGCCGCGCAGGGTGTCGCCAAGTTCAAGAAGGAGCGGTTCGATGTGATCATTGTAGATACATCTGGTCGGCACAAGCAGGAGGCGGAGCTGTTCGAGGAGATGGTGCAGATCGGGGAAGCTGTGAAGCCGAATATGACTGTGATGATCTTGGATGCTAGTATTGGTAGGTCGATGCTGAGAATGGGTATTGGCAGTGCTGAATGTCATCGCCAGGTCAGGCCGCCGAGGCGCAAGCCCGTGCCTTCAAGGACAGTGCGGATTTTGGTGCTATTATAGTGACAAAGATGGATGGCCATGCAAAGGGAGGAGGAGCGATATCTGCGTGAGCCGCGATTTGATGCATTAATGGCGGTCAAAGCTCACTTGCATCTCGAACAGTGTCGCTGTTACGAAAACACCCATTATTTTCCTCGGTGTCGGCGAGCACTTGCACGACCTCGAAAAGTTCACGCCTCAGCCATTTATATCGAAGCTGCTCGGACTTGGTGACGTACAAGGTCTGATGGAGCACATCCAGGACATCGCGCACCAGAATCCGGACAAGCAGAAGGAGATGGCAAGGAAGCTCGAGGAAGGGAAACTCAGTATTCGGGACTGGAGAGAGCAAATACAGAACGTCATGAACATGTTCGCTGCTATCATTCTCATTTCGTGCACAATGACGTTGACGGTTAATAATCTAGGGGACCTTTATCAAAGATTACTTCCATGATCCCAGGTCTCCCACAAGAGCTCTTGCAAGGCTCGGACGAAGAAGGCAGCGTGCGGATGAAGCGAATGATTTACATCACCGACAGCATGACGGCCGCCGAACTGGACTCGGACGGTGCGCTGTTCATGGAATCAGGGAAAGACGGCAAGCCGACTGGGCTGACTTGGCGTGTGACGCGCGTTGCGCGGGGCAGTGGGACCAGCGTGAGAGAAGTCGAGGAGCTGCTTTGTCAGTACCGCATGATGGCGAATATGGCTAAGCAGGCGGGTGGCAAGAACGGGTGGTTGCAGGCAGCACAGAAGATGCAGCAGGCTGCTGGCGGTCGCGGACGTGGTGCGAACGGGATGCCTACTCCTGCGCAGATCCAGGCTATGCAGGTACGACGGTGTGGACAAATAGCAGTCGGTTTTCAGTTGACCTGTTTTCGTTAGCGTGCGATGCCGCCGGGTATGATGCAGCAGCTACAACGTACTGCTCGGGGCGGAGGAGGTATGCAAGAGATGATGAAGGCAATGATGCAAGGCCAGGGCGGAGACCAGGCTGACATGGAAGAGATGCAACGTAAGTTTTGGCGAGGCCTGGGATGTCCTGTTGATCTAATGAGTGAATGCGACCACAGGTATGATGCAACAGATGGGCAGTGGTGGGATGGGAGGACTTGGTGGACTCGGTGGCGGGATGCCGAACATGAGCGACATGTTCAAGATGATGGGGATGGGCGGTGGTCGATGAGGTGTGTCCTGCTGGACGTGTTGGGTGGTCAGTGTATCTATAGACAATCTTTAATTGTAAGAAAACCCAGTGTAGTTGTCGTTTCTCTGTCTGTGGTGTTTGTTGACCAGATCAATCGGTGGTCGTTATGCCAACGTGGCTTGAATAATAAATACCTCGAACAATATCTCAATATATATATGTATATATATTCAGGTATTGTCTATTTTCGTGCGGAGACCAACACATGGCAGGGGAAGCGTGGGAAAGCTGGTCCCCGCCCCGGAAGTTTTATCATTTATAAAGAGGATGGATGGAATGGCTGCGGATTCCTTCACCCTCTCGGTTTTCATTCCCCTCCCTCTCGTTTCCCTCCTCCTTCCTCCCGGTCGTTTGACGGTATGTGGTCCTTTCATGCTTTCCTCGCTTGAACATGCACTCATCCTCGCTACAGCACTTTCTTCCACCACACACCCAGTCGTTACCCCGCTATAAGTTAACCGTCCCAAACCCAACACTCTTTCGCGTCAGACCGACTCGTGCAACTTTAACGCCATGTTCAACCTCATCTCAGTCGCTTCCCTCGCCCTCTCCGCCATCGTCGCCGTCACCGGCTCCCCCCTCCACCGTGACACCATTGTCGCCCGTCATGCCGTATTGGCTCGTGATGCCACCACGTACGACTCTGCCATCCTCGAGGTATGCATAGAATCTCCCTTAGCGTGATAACGCCCGACTCAAGTATTCCCTCCTAGCCGTACGACGAGTACATTGCGCGCTACTGGGCTATCGGCTGCCCCACCCAACACGACACACCGTTCTTTGATTCGTGCTGCCACCCCATGAAGAAGGGTGAGACCCTCGCCGCCAACCGCGAGCCTCAGTGCAACCCCGCCAACCTTTCTTCTGCCGTGTCGTCTGCTGCTTCGACTGCTACTGCGTCGTCCGCTACACCTACTGCCACGGATGACGACGGTGACTGTGACGACGACGAGGAGACCACTTCCGCTGCGCCTACCCCGTCTGCTACGTCCTCCCACGTCCTTCCTCCGGCCACATCTTCCGCTGCTCCCGCGCCCGTCAATGCCGCCCCTGCACCTCCCCAGGAGCTGTCCTCGTCGTCTGTAGCGCCAGTCGAGACGTCTTCCACCCACGTCACCACCACCAAGGCGCTTACTTCCACCAAGGCTGCTCCTTCTCCGACACCTACTGCTGCCAGCACCGACTTTACTGGACAGTAAGCCCTGGTCAATATCCATAAAATGTTTAGGCACTGATCATACCTTGAAACTTGCAGAGGAACTTGGTTCACCCAGAATGGTGTTGCAGGAGCTTGTGGTACAGTTCATCCTGATAGCGCCATGATCGTTGCTCTCGATTCGGCGATCTACAACAACGGCGAGAACTGTGGAAGGTCTCTGACAATCACCAACGAAAGCAATGGCAAGTCACAGAAAGCTGTTGTTGCCGATGAATGCCCCACCTGTGTTTCCGCCTACTCGGTTGATTTCTCCGAGGCCCTCTTCGAGGCCCTTGCTGGAGATCTCGGCATCGGCGAGATCAAGATCTCGTGGCACTTCGACTAAGTCATTCCTTTGACTTTTTGTCACCCGCGGCATTCTTCCTTCCACTGGCTTTCAGCCATTCTCGCTCTCTCTGCCTTTCCGTCTCTCTTCATTATAGGTCATCAAGGCGAGCCCTTGTCATGCGATTGTTGGTGCCTTGGGCATAGCTGCGGCGTGCTGCGGCGATCAAGGAGTGTTATGTGCTTTACGAGACTCAACGAAACCCCGGTGGTTAGTGATTGGCATATTCCCCATCATGCTCTCTGACTGCCGTATCGCTTCAACGCTATGCATCCCATTGATATTGGCACCTGTTTTATGTTTCATCAATGTTATGTGAAGTCATTCTCTTTCCCCTCTCCCCTTTTCTCGTTTTCATTGACAGCCTGTGGCTTATGGCGAGCACGCTTCAATGGCTTGTTCATTCTTCTGTTGTAGATAGCTAGTATCTCTCTTCACTCGAATGGACACTCGGTCGTGCAAATTCAATCTTACTTTTTTGAAACCTGATGATGCTTTGTGTGATGTGTGCTATGTTGAAACGCTCCTATTGAACTGTCAGCAGACATTAACGAAATTGAGGGCGCAGCCGCGAGAATTAGAAACGCGAATCGCAAGCCTGAAACTTGGAGTATCCATCTCCGTGCACCTATCATATGCCATGCCGTGCCTGTCAGAAAATCTGGCAAATGTAGCTTAAACTCGTCGCACTCCTGCAATCCAGGCGAAACCATTCGCCACAAACTGCCTCGCCCGTCACAATTTTTGTGTTTTGTCTTTTTCTCTCTCTCGAAACAACGATAAATCGGGGGTCTTTTGAGAACTGATGTGAGCTATGTACAGCAAATGTGGCTTAGTGTGTCTAGATATTGGCAGATGTGTATATTCATGAACCCCTGGCCGCATGGTAGTGGTGAAGAGAGGTTGTTCCAAAACAATTTACAAATATGGATGATCACTTTGGTCTTGTGTTTCTTGTTTTGTTTTTAGGAGCGTCGATGACCGTGAGTACGTTTTGCCACAGCAGTGAGCGCTCGAGCACTGAGCCTTCCAAGAACCACGACGTACCTGTATCCTCACCACTTGGCCAACGAACAAAGCTCTGAATCCTCACAGCTTCACGCAATCCGACTCTCTAGCATAGACACATCACGCGGCTGGGGACTTTGCAAATTTGTGAAGGTCAAAGGCGCGACATGGAGCCCGTTGCACGAAAGATACTCGTGGTGGGTGGTAACGGCTTCGTTGGTGCGTGTTTCTCACTGTCCTAATTACACCACGAGAGAAACACGGGTGGCTCAAGACCGTTCGTTCATTTGTAGGCTCAGCAGTGTGTAAAGCTGCGCTCGCACGGGGATTTCAGGTGACCAGCATAAGGTACTGTCCTCTGCATTGTTCATACAACGTATTCAATCTTTCTTGCATTACATCTATGCGGCACCTCATAAACGCAACTCATATTCCTTGCAAAACGCGTGGAACCTGCCTGTTTCTTTGACGTCGCAACACATAGTTCATCTGGTCGACCGTACATGACACCGAAAGGCCACTCGCCTGCTTGGACATCCAAAGTGTGGGCTTGCCTGCTACACACCTGGTTGCACTCATGACTGACGCACGCTCCCTCTGCGTTCGATTTCCATCCAATAGGTCACCTGGCAGAAAGCTGACGCGCTCGACCCGTCGACTTACGCGCACCTGCTGCCAGAGACGACTGCCGTAGTGCATACACTGGGGACATTGTTGGAAGATGCAAGTTACAAGGCTGCGCTGAAAGAAGGCGACATGTTCAAGCTCTTTGGCACCCTCGCGAGTAATTTTCTTGGGACGGGGGAGAGCAATCCTCTCAGAGATCCTGCAGAACAAGGCGCAGGTTATGATCTATTGAACCGTGATGCAGGTAAGCGCGTTGCTATCATGCTCTTGTCATACCTAGCACTCATGCGTTGAGCCTATCCAATGTTTTCGCAGCGTTACAAGTCTGCCAGGCATTCGTCTCGTCTGTTTCATCAACGCTATTGGCTCATCCTCGCCCGTTCGTTTATGTCTCGGCGGAGGACATCTTCCGACCCTTCATCTCCCCGCGATACATTGACACCAAACGCGAAGCTGAGCAGGGCATCGCACGCCTGACAGCGACCAACCCAGCATACAGAGGGGTCTACGTCCGTCCCAGTGCGTGTCGATTCATTTAATCTTTCATACACGAAGTTTTCTCTACTCAGTGTCAATTGACGATCTTCATATACTTATACATGTCTTATTTTTGCATTGTCTGCCAATCACAGGTCTCATCTACCACCCTCACTTCCGCCCTCTCACGTCTCCCGTAGCTGCCCTCCTAGACTTCTCCGCAACCGTGCACGCCAACGCACCCCCTAACCTCCCCACTCCGTCCAAGATCCTCCGTGCCCTGGCTGGTGCTGGAGGTAGTGGTGGTGGTTCGAGGACCAGCGGTCTGGAGACCACGGCCGTCCATCCGTCTGCCCTGCACTCGGTGGCAAACGCGCTGGAGATACCGCCGGTTCATGTGGATCATGTTGCGGAGGCGGTCTGTGTATGTGCGGATGGGGAGAGGGAGGATGTGAGGGGTGTTGTCGGCGTGAAGGAGATGAGGAGATTGATTGGGTGGGTGGAGAAGGGGCGGGATGGGGAGGTTGAGGCGATGGGTGGGTGATTGTTTATTTGGTGTTCAACGGTTCCTTGGGAGGCTGTCTGGCTATGCTCTGAGCCTTTTGGTGTTCAGAAATGCAGAACAATCTCCAGTGTCGAGTAGAGTCATTCATAGCTAAATCATCACAATAAACAGTACCTGGACTCGACTTGTACATACGTGAATGCAATATGCTGGCAACAAATCACACTTTCGTACCGTATGCAAGGCACTGTCAGCCTAAAGTGAGATTGCCGACGGCTGACTGTGCCTTTCATATGGCAAGGAAATAGCAGCAATCAAGTGACGACATCGGGTATACACGAACTGACAAAGCATATATCGAGCATGAAGATACGGCGAGTAGTACTAGTATATACTGAGGTGGTAGGAAAGGGAAGACTGCCACGGACGATAGAGTAGAATGCTAGATTTACAGATACATCTCGTCCCAGCCTTCCTCATTCGTAGCAGATTGCTGTGGCTGACCTCCTGAGAGAGCCGTTTCAACAACAAATGCCCTCGGAGCGGCAGATACAGGCGCAAGTGCTCCTTTGGAAGCGGTGGCGTCTCCCTCAATTTCCCTCACAAGGTCCCACATATCTTCATCTTCCACGTCATCTCCCATGGAAGGCTGCACACGTCGCAAAGGAGGAGGCGGCGGCTGCGTGACTACCTCGTCGTCAAATTGGTCCCACATATCTTGATCCTCGTCTGGCTGTGGTTGTGTCGGTGCAGGGGGGTGCGAGACAGGACGGGATGGTGCTGCTTGTGCTGCCTGTCGTTCTTCCTCTTCCTGAATCATTGCGTCGATGTCAAAGTCATCGTCGTCAGGAGCAGCTGAGGACGGGCGTTCGGACGCGGATGAGGGAGGTCGGGTGGGAGGTGAGCTGGATCGTGTGATGTCAGCTGCAGGGGCAGAAGGACCAGACTGTCCCTGGTCCTGGTCGAAATCACTGTCGCTGTCATCTGAAGGGTCGCCTACTGCTTGGAGGTCTTCTGGTTTTCGACCGTTGATCAAGCCCTTGGAGGCATCACGCCACATGCCGAGGTAATTCTAGTAGCGAAGAATTGAGTAAGGGTACATCGAGCAGAGAGGAAGTGGGGGCTACAAAGACATACATGCATACGTTTTGAATGACAAATTTTCTCTACCCTCTGGACATTATCGTGGAATGTCCCTTTCGGATACATCTTGTGTGTCCAGAACTGGTATATGCCGAGGACTCTGTTGAGATCTGAAAGCTACAAGCCGAGATGTCAACTATGGCGATACCTTTTCGTACTAGGGAAGTTGCACCTCATGTCCCTTGCCTCTTGGCTTGAAGTCCTTCGTCTGTTTAATTAACGCAGGGAAACCGCCGTCGCCAATCAGCCTAACCTCGTCCAGCTTCGCCAGGAGTTTCCTTTTCTTCATCCCATCCTCGTCGTCCTTCTTCTTTTCCTTCCCATTCTGCTGCTTCCCACTTACCCCTCCTGCCACCTCATCCGGCCCAAGATCTCGCTCTGGTGAACTACTTGGCAATATTTGGTGAGGAGTTAACGCCGGGATTCTGGCCCTGCCGTTTCGCTGGCTGGCTTGTTTACGAAGTGCCTCGATGTTCAGTGAGGGCGCGAGTTCCTTGAATCCGCCGCCGTCGTCGTCTCCGTCCAAGTCATCAAACAGCGCGTCGACGAGTGATTTCTGTTTATCCTTGTCCGATGGTGGTGGGGTGCGTATCCGGTAAGGGACCTTGGACGTACTGGGCGCGTCATTCTCCGAGTCAGACGACAAGAACAAGGTAGTCCGACGACGTTTCGCGGGTGAAGGTCGTGACGGAGTGTTACCGATGGCCTCGCTTGTCAGCACGTCCTTCCGCGTTCGTGGAGGTGTGTTCTCTAGAGGCGTGCTCCAGATATCGTCAATAGAGACTGACATGTCCAGCAGAAAGTGAGTTGGAGATGGGCGTGCTCTTGCAAGTAGTTGGTCGCGGAACGCGTTCGCGTTGTTGACCTCTGTTTATTTGCCAATCTACCCTGTCTGTGATCTCATCTCATTTTAGCGCCGGTAATCCCATTCACAACTGACACTTTTCTTGTCCCTCAACCTCAACCGTCACAGACTTTTCATTCAAGCACACCCCATTGTGGCATTCTACTGACTGCTGCAGGTTGGACACTACCGAACCACGGCTTGGCAGAAATCATGTCGAGCGGAGGACAACCCGCATCTGCTGTGCCAGATGTCGAGGACGGCATTCAGTACTGGACAACACAACCGGCGAGCTACAACGGGGTGCTTGGTAAGCCTTCCCGCCACTGCGCTGCTGCGTCAGCCTCAACATAACCCAGAATTTCTGTAGGTGGTTTTGGAGAAGGCGTAAGTGATTTACTTATCGAGGGGGTGCTTGCCACTAACTTGTCAAATCACAGTCTTTACCACGATTCGACTCGTTGGGCTCACGACAATTCTTGCTGTATCTTCTGCCCTCACTATGCACCGTTCCCTCTGTCATCCGTCCACTTCAGCCGGTCATTCCGGAGCATCGCATCCGTGCACTCGACGTCGGCGCAGGCGTCGGTCGCGTCACCTCGGACGTCCTCCTGCATCTCGTTCAGGACATTGTCCTGCTCGAGCCCGCTTCAAATTTTGTCGCCGAAGCGTACCGCCGCGGCACCGAAAGCGAGAATGGGTCTTTGAAGGAAGATAAATCGCATGGTCGGTGGAAGGGTATCCAGAGCAAGGAGAAGAGTGTCACGTTTATCAAGGGAACCTTGCAGGACTTTGACCCTAGTCAACCTCTCGCTGCATCTTCGATGGAGTTGCTGGGCCGAGTGGGGTACGAGCCTACTGACGACGATGTTGACTCCAAGTTCGACGTGATTTGGTGCCAGTGGTGTCTCGGGCATCTTTCTGACGAGGACCTCGTCGCATTCTTCATGCGATGTCGCGCTGCTCTGAGGTTCCCTGAGCAGAACGTTATAATCGTCAAGGAAAATGTATGCGAGAACACTGAGGACGGCCAGCCGGAAACAATTTTTGATGAGAGTGACTCAAGTCTTACTCGGTAAGTCGCGCAGATTTCCAAACTTCTGTTCCTCGCTGAAGGAATGTGTCACAGATCGGACCTAGCTTGGAAGAATATTTTTGCGCGTGCTGGTCTGACATTACTGCACGAGCAAGTGCAGAAAGGGTTCCCTGTGGGATTGTATGAGGTGAAAATGTAAGTTCTTAGTTGCGTCCGAAGTTTTCTTACAGTTCTAATTCGCGGCTTGGACAGGTATGCGCTGCGGTAGCAATGCTGTATAATTGCAAGAGAAAATATTAACGCTGTGACTGCAAGTATTAGAAGTATTCAATGCGTTTAGCCAATCAAGTGCGCATCGCGTGCATACTCTACGCTGATTTATCGATTTTTGGTGAATCTAGTATCGCAAGCAGCGGGTGATGCGGAGTTTAGAGCTACTAGCAAGGGCGCTGGCGCATGTCAATATGACTGAGTACAACTTGAATCGGCTGTGCTACTGCTACGACGTATTAGTAGTCGTCCACGGTGTCATTCGTAGCTAATATTGTTGAGTTTTGTGAGAACATCCCTGCACACTGTTTGCGAGTGAAACAGTCGTGTAACGCGTGCCGAAGACAATCCCAGGCTGCGCGCTTATCGAATTACGCTGGGCAAGTGGATGGTGTCAGACGACATACGAGATATTTACGTTGGGGAGACATCGTAAGGGGACTCGAGCTCGCTTTGCATGCGCAGCCTCCTTTCTCTCATCCTCCTCCTCCTCTCCCTTTGCATGTCCGCCGCCGTCTTCCCAACTCTCCGCGCCTTGCCCCAGCGCGCGAATGAATGCCTCAAGCTCAACGTTGCACGAACTCAGGGGCTCCGGTGGTTCGGGGGGTCATCGACCTCGCAAAAGGCGTTGCCCTTCACGCTTCAGACAGGCCGTGCGTCGACGGCCAACGCTGGGGCTGCATACAATGCTCCGGCAGACGGGAAGGTGCTGAGGATGTTGATGTTTGGGAAGCCGGGTGCGGGAAAGGGGACGCTCTCTTCGCGGTTGGTCAAGAAGTACGACATCTTGTCGTTCTCGACGGGGGATCTGTTGAGGCAGCATATAGCGGAGAGGCGAGTATTGCTATCCCTGTGGTTTCTTTAATCTTTATCTTAGAATCTGCACAGAACGGAGGTCGGCCGTATGGCCGAAACAATTGTCGCTGCAGGGGAGCTAATACCCGACGATATAATGCTCAAAGTCGTTACGAGTAAACTAGACTCACTTCATAATAAAGTGCGTCCTTTTGCCGGCATACGATGGCCGATGTTAGCTGAAGACATTACTCGCAGCATTGGATTCTAGATGGCTTCCCGCGAACACTGGGTCAGGGCAAGCTTCTTGACCAGCACCTTCAGTACGCAGGATCGATCTTCCTATGAGCAATCACAACTGACTTTACATTTAGTGAACGAGATATGCCTCTCAGTCTTGTGGTGAACATTGACGTAGCAGACGATATCATTCTAGGCAGGATATCAGACCGCTGGGTGCATCTGCCTTCGGGGCGTGTATACAACTTGTCATATAACCGACCAAAGGTCTCTGGCCTTGACGATGAGACTGGTGAACCATTGGCGAAACGACCTGATGACAATCCCGTGTGTAACCCTGCATTCGTCTCCCACCACTCCTACTCATCCCAACTCTGTAGGAAATATTTGCCCGCCGCCTTAAAACCTACTACGCCGCGACTTCACCGTTGCTCTCCTACTACGCCTCACAGCCTTCAAGCACGACACAGCTCGTCACTTTGACGGGTCCAACGTCGGACGAGATATGGCCGCAACTAGAAGATGTCCTGAACAGCGCTTTTTCAGCACTCAAGCCTCGCCCAGAGACACGAGAACAAAAGAGGAAGCATAGCTTGAGCGACGCTGTCCTCGCGCGTCAGAAAAAAACAGAGACTGGTATCTCGAACTGATCTCCATTTCCACCAAACCTCCTGGTTTCCGCTGCGCAACTTTGGATTTCCATTTAGTACACTTTGCTCATTGATTTGGGTTTTGCATTTGATTTTCATATCTTTGCTACCTACTCTCTCATTCTTGTATTTGTACAGCTGCTCCGGATATTGTCGTTGGGTTCCCTCTTCGCTCGTAATCATTGTATACTTATGCCGTCACTTTCTCAGTTTTCTTCCTAGGGCACTGCGGCCCTGAGTTCACCTCTAGCGAAATTCATTTCTGCCAAGCAGTCCAAATTCCCGTCATTCCGCATGCAACAACACTGAGGGATTTGAATCAGGGTGCATCATCTACGCAGCCCCCTGGTGCATGAATATTTACAAGGTGGATGTTCGAGAAGCTTCTCGTTCACAATGAGTGGAAAAATTGTTTGTAAAATTACAGTATTCAAAAACCTGCCCCAGTGAGGCTCGAACTCACGACCTTCCGATTAATCACGTGATAACAGTCGGACGCTTTAACCAACTTAGCCATGGGGCACACATTTATCCTACTTTGCGAGCAATATCAACAGGCCCACTGCTAAAGCTCACTCTGATATCACACAGCTAAACCTAACCACAACAGAAATTGAGCCACAAGCCTGTTTGAAAACATCCTTCACAGTATATCTCAGAAATTCAGAGATGTCCTCAGGCACCCATCCTTGATTCATCTGAACGGAATCTGGAAGCCTCCTGGGAGTGCAATCCAATCTCTTGAGCACAGCACAGCCTTTGGAGAAAAATTGGCATCTAGACGCCTTAGCCATGCACCCTTGTCATCTAGATGCCTCTGAGTCTCTCATTGTAACTCACAATGCCTCACAATCTACTTCCCCCACATTCATTCTTGACTGTGAGCATCCCCCCTCTGCCCCTGCGTATCTGGCCAATTTCCTTACACTCCTGTGGTCCCTGGCTTATTACAAGTGTCATTTCCCAGGGATTCCCCTAGTTCTTACTGTTCTATTGTTCTTGTTCTATTGTTCTATTTTTCTATGTACCCTGGTCCCTGATAGTTACCCTGGTCCATTATTGTTCTATTGTTACTCCAGCCCCACAGTTACTCCAGTCCCTAGTGTGGGAACTTGCGCACAGACCATCCAGACACAGCATATGTAGTAGACCTTACTCTTCCTAGCTCTGCATCTTGACCTCTCTGTCATTTGCACTGCTAGGTGAGTTACTGCATGTAGCTTAGTATTATACCCTATTAACTCTGTCATTTTCACTGCTAGTATCCGGCCTTAGTGCATGCTTGCCTGCTCATCATTGACTTTGACCTTGTTGTCGTTGTTGGAGATGTACCCCCATTCCATATCCACTTCACTCCCTTGTTAGGGTTATCAGCATAGCAGCAGTCTCTCGGCAACAATGTGGACCTAAATTGGAGACCATCTGATTGCACAAAATACCCTTGTAACTGACCAGTGTATCCAAACAGATGAACAGGACATGGTCCTTACCCAAACATGGCGTGCCAGTCTACATCCCAAGTCTAAGTTACCTGACAATCTTAAATGTATGCTCCGTGTTGCCAGCAAGTACAACACACGCCTAAGTGCAATAAAACCTTCTGAACACATGAAACACCCTATGCCACTATGGCACCATGTCGGTGCCAAAGAGCCACTACGTCGTCTTATCTTTGCAGTGGCTGGAAAATGCCTTCTTAACAAGCATGCAGTATTCACAGTTGGCAACTTGACTGACCTACTTAAAACTCATACTGCACCTAACCATACTGGCCACCCATCCTGCCCATGTCACAAACGTACCCACACCAAGACACAACTAGGATGTACAAAACCAGAAAAATGTCACCAAACAGCTATTTGCCTCCTATCCAGCCCAAGTGGAACCCGCACTATACCCTGCCCAAAGATAATCTAATCCTGACATGGCATAGAAAAGAAAAGAACTGCCAGGCCCAAATTGAAGGTTTCAGACTCACTTTTAATCCAAGCATTGCCTCTGATGATTGCATATTAGATGGTCTTAGAGTGTTTTCAAACCCTGCCATAACCTTGTGCGAGCCTGCACTCCAAGCCCCGGCACCCACACTCAACCAACAAGACGTTCTAATAGTTTACACTGACAGGTCCTGTACTCATAACGGAGATGCTGACGCTCGAGCTGGAGCCGGGGTGTGGTACAGACACAATGACCCACAAACCCTGGCCCTACGTGTCTTTAAACAGATACAAACAAGCCAGGCTGGTGAAATCCTGGCTATCCAACAAGCTACTGCTCTCTCCCCACCATTCCGACCCCTACATATGATCAGCGACTCCCAATATGCTATTGACAGACTGACAACCCACCTTACTAAATGGTGAGACCATGTATGGATTGGTGTTGACAATGCACAACTATTCCGAAGTGCAGCCTGCCATCTACAGAAGCAATCAGCACTGATCACTTTTGAGTGGGTAAAAGGCCACTCTGGATCAGAAGGAAACAAAGGGGCTGACCAACTTGCAAGCCTTGGGACACAGCGCAATACTACCAAGATCCTCGAACATACTGTTCTGCTTCAGTGGGGCCTGATGGGCATGAAAGTGGCAGCCTTATCGCAAGCTGTAGCATATGCAGGAGTACAACTAGCACAGCTCCAGACTATTAGAGCCGCTTCTGACATAAACCTCGACAAGACCTACCATTGTGTACACAACCACCTTGGAGGTTGCTACCAACTGTCATGGATGGCCTGACTAGCCCTTAATTTTCGCAATTTACCTCTTGTTTTTATCTATAAAACTCTGGGCTGCAGCTCAGTTGCAACCTTCT